>JACJUY010001400.1:13639-50702 GCA_014220935.1 Platorchestia sp. MABIK | reverse complement strand
TCAATATTAGGTTCTGCAGGCTCGTGTTTTAATTTACGCATTCTTGAATCCCTCTTTATTAACAAATTGAAACCTAACCTTAATGACATGCAGTCATCCTATCCGTTGAAAATAGGTATTACGTAATTTTTTTGTTTTTTTTAATTTGTGTGCATATTATTATATCACTTACTGAATGGGTTTTTTTTGCCGGTCTTAATTTGTCAATTCTTATATTTCAGACTATAGCTGATGATGATCTTGATGATCGAAACGTTCAAATTTTTAAAAAGATATGTATTTTAAATCTGTTGTCTTCGCTATAACCTTCATTTTCAACATCTTGTTTATACACTCAACATCTTGTTTATACACTCAACATCTTGTTTATACACCCAACATCTTGTTTATACACTCAACATCTTGTTTATACACTCAACATCTTGTTTATACACTCAACATCTTGCCTGTTCACTCGACATCCCGCTTATTTAATCAACATCTTGACAATTCACTCAACATCTTGACAATTCACTCAACATCTTGACAATTCACTCAACATCTTGACAATTCACTCAATATCTCGCCTATTCACTCAACATCTTGACTTTTCATTCAACATCTCGCGTGTTCACTCAACATCTCGGCGACTCGCAAAGGGCGTTGAGCATACCAGCAACCTCCCCCCCACGCTCGACTTGCCACTGCCTCCCACCCGACCAACCGCGCATGAGTTAGCTGTTTCTTTCGCCACATACCGGCCAAGAAGTCAAGGATTCTCGGTCACACGCTGCTTCAGGCGATCAATGGACTCAACAAAGCGGGAATTTTGCGAGAGCTTATGTAATTCAACAAACTATGGAATTTTTGGTGCATTAGAGTGCTGGTGTACGTAGAAATATCTCACGCCTAGTGCCGTTGAAACGACGAAGAAAGTGAATACATGATTAAATGAATGAGTTAGTGATATTCAATTCTCCAAAAAATGCGGTGCATGGTAAAAATAAATGACTGGAAGGAACTCGCTCTTGTGAATAAAAACCAAGCAGCTCACCACACTGGAAGCTAAAATAAATGATTATATGATGTATCAATTAAAAAACATCAAGCAGTATCATTGAAACATACAAGTGAAGAGATGCAATTAATTGTTTAAAAATGAATTAAAGAAATAGACAATCTTCAACTGTACTGGTGAAAGGAAATATGATGCAGAATAGCATCACTTAGATTTTGTCCAGTATTTGTCATTTTTACGTCGTAGGCACAACTTGATGGAGAAAATTTCATGCTAATAGTACGTCATTTTATCATGCTAATAGCATGATGATGTGTCTTTCAATCAACAGAATTGTGGAAACTAACATTATAAATAGATTTACAGGATCAAAATTCAAGGCTTCAGCTGTGTTCTCTTCAGTGTTCCAGAGCTCCGAGCAGCCGTTGCTTCTTCCGACACGCTGGATAAATCCTCCGAAGAACAAAACTCCACGCACAATGAATGCACTATTGTGACCGTGAAAGCATGACTCCTAAGTTTCATTCCCGTGTGAGAAGGAACTCCACGAGCACAAGCAAGCTTTCCCAAGCTCTATAAAATTCTCGAGAATATGTCACCTGCATCATCTCGTAGACGACAGTCGCAACGGAAATCGCAATGCAGAACTGCAGAGCACGCAACAAAGGGGGAGGTAAATGTAAAAGAATATTCCAGTGGAGAAATAGAGGAGCTGTTGCAAGAGAGAAAACATGGACGCTGCCGTCTGGTCGACTGACGCAACCAACCCCCATCTGATAAGAGACGCTGGAGCTCTCCTGCGTCTCCGCACGACAGAACAGTGCTTCCTTAACTCCTTGTGTTTGTGTGGACGAGTTCCACCAGAAGCTTTGAGATGTTCACTATCGATATACTTCAGCTTCACGCTACGGCGGGATGAAATTGATGAGGGCTTCAGCATGATGAAATTTACGATGGCTTCGGCATGATGATATCGAAGATGGGTTTGGAATGATGAAATTGTTTATGGCTTCGGAATGATGAAATTGCGGAGGGAATTTTTTGAACAAAAAAATTTCGACGTGTGAGTAATTCACGTTTGGTATCACTAGGTGAGAAACCAAGTTAAGACTAATTTACGGTAAATCACACTTAAAATATTCCAATTATTATCTCCGTCTCAGAAAATGTTTTTACAGCATCATATCAATAAGAAGTGCACGGAGAGAAACAAACTATTGGCAGGGAATGCAAAGGGAGATACTCAACATTTTTAAATGAAGGCAACCAACAGTGCAAAAGAGTTGAAGCGAACATACGAACTTTCACTATAAGAACTGTCACAAACACAAGAGGCGTTTCTTCTTTTCCACAAATTCGAAAGCAATTTTACCTGTCAGTGAAATCAGTGATACACACACAGTGAATAACGATAAATAATTCCAATTCCAATCAACCATCGTCACAGAGTTAGAAAATCGCGACTGTAAAACAAAGTCAACAAAGAACACAATGCGTTCCACTGTACACTTCACCAATTAGGCAAGTCAAGGCACCGAGTAATCAAGAACTAAGCGATTGAGAGAGCTCGCTCACGCCGCAGTGCCCCTTTCAATCGAACACACCATAAAATTATAGAGCAGCTGCAATGGGTACGGTACCATGGCTACCGTGACGCAAGCGGGTCGTTACCTCCCAGAAATAACGCACACATCGTTTACATGCTGTGCCCATAGATCGCATTCGGGACACTACAACACGGGAAGCACCAAGATTTAACTAATGCACGTTCTGTTATTCCATTTCGTCCCTTTTGCACAACACGTTAATTTTACGCAACATGGAGTAATGTAAAACTACCTTGTTCGTCTCTCCAATATTGCGCAATTGTGCCAGATCGTTTTGATTGTATACAAACAAAACAAATCTTCAACTAAAAACTTGCCAAAAAATTTAAGATGCAATTAATTATAACATGCCCGATGACACCGAATGTCCGCTACCAGGAAATAAATTCCAACTGAGAACGATATACTTTGCTGCTAGAGCTGACCAGTTACCATCATTCAGAAACATCTTCAATACAATACAGGCGTAAATAAAATTTGAAACGAACTTAAAATATGCGTCGTCACCTATGCGTTGTTTCTCTCATAAATCTCCGGCCAGAACAGACAGCGAACGTACATCGCTGATAGATAGCTTAGCTACGGCAGCTGTGCCGCGCTAGTAAATAATAAAGAATAACAATACTACTCGGCAATGCTTCTTATGAAGTTGTTTCGAGACTGTTGAGTTTGAGGGGTCGAGACGACCCCTTGCGGTCGCAACTGGTAGCGGAAATCTCATGACACTAAGTGACTTCTCTTTATTTGATTTGACAGCTCGTCGTTCAAGTAAGACATGTGATATCACTCGATATTGGGTAGAGATATAGGATATTAACAGGAAAAAGACTTATCCTTACATTAAATACGATTCTTTTTTAATTCAGGCAGGGTTGTGCTCCGAGATAGAGCAGCTCGCGTCGCTGTCCACCAAAGAGAGACCTCACGTCGAGTCCAGCACAAGGAAGGAAGCAACGGTTCGTTTACGACGCGTTGGTCAGGTAATTGTTCAAGAAAAGTAGTCGGTCGTGATCGCGAGCCGTCCGACGACAGCGTGTCACGCAGAGCTGTGAGCGGTTCATACGGAACAAGTTCATGCGGAAACATGTGTCAAAGTCGTCTTCGAAGCAAACCAGAAAATTTAAAAACATGTATCGAAGTCGTCTTCAAAGCACACCTGACCAACATTTGAAACTCGTTATTGCTTCTCAGAATGAATTTGGATAGCTGCAAAACTGTCGCCGATAACTTTTGAATGATGTCAACTTTGAATGTTCTTGAACAGGTGCAAAAAAATTCAACATCACTGTTGACCCATATGAAATAGCTTTGGTTGAATTTTCAACTTGGAGTAGATTCAACGCAAATCTCCTATTATGTCACTCAATAGCTTTCTGTGTTAGGAAAGTTTCCAACAAGATGATACATTTCATCGTAGCCTAGCCATGCTACGACCGCAATACTGAAGCACGCCTCTTACTAACACTTTCTTGTCTTCCAGGGCAAGCAGCTTTCCTTCGTTTGTGTGAACTTGATACCAACGCATCTTTCTTCATGGTCTCTATTGGGAGAGGGTACATAATCTAAATCCACATATTAGTCATTACTTGCCTCTAATTAAACGATAAATAAACCATAAAGTGAAAAAATGTTCGAGGAAGAGTATCGAAATCGGGTATCGCAAGTGACTTACTTGAACTTTCGAGGCATGCAAATGAGAATAAATGTAATAGTGAGAATTCTTGCTGAAATAGCAAAGCATAACTGTTAACTAAACTTAACAAGCATTCAATTGACAATAGATGAAAGGTCAACAATACAAATACAGCAGGAACGTAGAGAAACTAATGGGCCGGTTTGCCGTGCGTAGCACGATAGCAAACCGGCAACTAACATTTTGTGCGACTCGACAGTAGGATGAATGGACGTAGTTTAGCCACGTTCAATATTTTTAATACATAAAGCATAGATCTGCCTTTCACTTCCTCCAAACCTTCACTCAATTGTGACCAGTCCGGATGAAACAAAACATGAAGAGTTTCCATTTTTTAAGATCCATTTTCTTAACTCAAACGAACATGTTATCGGGAACTGTTACTTGAAATTTTAGCCAGCGTCAGGCATTTCATCAGTCCACAGACCTGAATTCCAACCAACTGAATGAGTCGTAGGGATGCACCTGGCAGCTCAAATTCTGTAGTTCGGCTTGGCAACGTTGTAGCGCACAACGTAGTGGAGTCTACTTGTCAGAAATACAACAACGTCAATTGGTTGAAAATCCGATAACGGTACTGCACGGGAAATACTCCGTCCTTCAAGAACAGCAGCAAAAAACTAAATATTATACACAGCAGAGAAGCATGAAGGTTGACATGCGCTGAAGTCCTTGAGGGGATTTCTATCAACTGATCTACGCGCAGCGCGAGGGCGGGCCCTAACGAGGGCGTTTTACCGCTACCGTGTATGTGGACGTAACATCACTATTGAAAACAACTTAAATGTTATATTAACACTTAGACTGCGGCTGGTAAAACTGAAGTTTAATTTTCAACTCAAATTTAAAATAAATTTTCGTAAATAATGTTGAATAGAGCAAACACTACCTGATTCGTGGCTTCATCTAGTTTTCATTAGGTACTTATGAAAATTGAGTGTTTGACTACTGATCGATCAGCAGGGTTATGAATATTCCTTCTATGTACCACCGGTGACTCACGTCGCAGTCAAAGCGTTAATCCAGTGACGGCTAAATTATTTTGCTTTAGAACAAAATATTACTGCAATTTCCCTCAAATTATCATTCATGAAACCTATTACGGTGTGAACATCTCATCAAAGCATTTAGAATCTAAGAACGACGTGAGTGATTACTTTATGCTCTTCAGAAAGAACATTGATCGATGAAGAGTTAATCACAACTTCAGTTCATGACACGGTTCAATGACTTTCAGATGTTGTTCAGACATGAGGCGTTACTCTGATTCGGTGATGACAGTATCTCGTGAATATGAGTACGTAAGTATCTAAATTCCTATCGAATTAAGTGCGGTGAACAACTTTATGGTAGATGATCGCTGAAAAACAAAAATTTTAGCTGAAAAATCTTATAATATTGTTGGTGACCAAATATACTGATATCTAATTTTTGTCATGCGCATTTTGAGATAGGACAGAAACACAGACTTGTGATTGGGGGAGAGTTTCAAAGATGTTCTCGTCATAAGAACATCTACGGCAGTCATCACACATATCCGTTAGTAGCCACTTTATGGAAGGAAAGTAAGGCTCAACTCAATATTATTATTCTTGAGTACTCAATTCGGAGATGGTTTGACAGCCATTCAAGTTGCCAGATCACCAAAAGGTTGTAAAATTTCATGAACAAAAATCGCGAAACTATTCTGGTAAAATTTAGCAAGATTTTCGTACTGCTGATCAGTTGGGCGTCACTTGCTAATATTTCTCAATAAATACACACAATACGAAATTGCTCAGGACTCTGAACACGAATATACTGATGATTCATTTCCTCAACTTACGCAAATATGTCATCGGGAATCGTTACATCAAATTCACGCCGAGTAACGTGACCCGACTCGAAGGGTTATCTCCACATAAACCGAAGATGCAGGAAACTTCAATATCCTCATCGTTAAGGCTTGAAAGGCAAAAAACGTCACAAAATAACAAAAGCCCACAAAAAATGGAACCAAGTTTCCGTTTCTTTCATAGGGTAATTACAAGGGAGGAAATTGGCTTCTGAAGAGAAGACGGAGCAGGTGGCGCTGCCCGATGACGCCCTGCATGGAACAGCGCACAGCGGCCACGTCGTTTTTATGAATTGAATAAACACGTTCACTACGGTTGATTTAGTCAGGCTCTAAGAAGCAGAATTGGAAAATAGAATTTACTGCTCGAATAAGTTTCTATCCTTTAGAAGAAATGTACAAAGTTTGTATAAGTCCACGGTATTATTTACCTCGTACGATAAAATTCCCACAAAAAAGTCCCGAGTTGGTTGAAATGTTATTCATTTACAGATGAGCAATTTACCTAGTGGTACACATTTGTTCCAATACGTAGTTAACGTTCTAATTAAACGTTCTAATTAACACGTTCGCTGCTGCTTCACGCAAATGTGCTCGAGAGTTACCGGGTGCAAAACTTGAAATTTACAGAAAGCCTACTTGCTTATCGATCACTGTAGCGTACCGCTCTTGAACTAACACTAACTGCCGTTATCATTGGTACACTAGCTAGCCCGTCAGTAAAATTATAATAGGCACAGTAGCCCTTCAGTAAAATCAATAGATAAATAAATTAATTCCTCCTATCCTTCTTAAATGTCCGAGTTCCTTTAACCTATTCTTCTCTGTCGGGTATGAGGACGCCAATTGGTGGTGACGGCAGTGAACGAAAGAAGTATCAAAGAAGTCCTATCGAACATTCCTTCCTTATAAATTCCAGCTCAGCCAGCAGTATTGATATGTGAGCAACCAAAGGGGAAATACTGTATAATGCATTCCTCCATCAAGTTGAGATGGATATCCGTGACAAAACGTCCGAGTCAAGGAATGAACACATTGCCATGTTACACACACAGAATCTCAGAAACAGGATACTGTAAGATCTCCTGCTATCCTATAGAAATACGTTGGAATTATTAAGATTGTGATAAAATCATTCGGTTCCTCGATATTAAACGCCAATGATGCGCTATAAAATCTACGGTGGTTAGAAAATAAATATATTAATATAAAATACTTGAGTTAAATTTAGCACATGAAATGAAATGGATTTAGACCACAATTTTAAATTGCCACTCTCATGAGTAAACAAAATTTAATTTCACAGCTTACATTTCAAAGCGTATTCGAAAACTTCATCATTTTCACGCTCCTTGTAGTTGAAAGAGCATTTACAATTCCAATTTCTCCAGACATAAATAAAAATTGTTGAAACTCAACTCAATGAACGCTGTTTAGGTAAAAACTCAATTAAATTTCGTCGACCCAAAAACGCGATCATTATTCTGCTTTGATGCCAGATACTAGGGATGTTTGTAAAGGCAGTGAATCGAGAGGAGTTAATCAAGTCGCATGCAATCACAGAGAAGGAGGTGCGAACTGAAACGAACGAACTAATGTTAAAACAATAAAACAGAGTAAGAAATAGAGTGGAAGATGAGAAGTGCAGGCAATTTGCTTAGTTTCTCAGCTCATCAAGTGAACGAGGGGCAATAAAACACGCTGGCCAGCATGGCGTGACTGGAGAGAGTCCATCTAGAAATGGCGTCTTCGGATCTGCCATTAATTTTCCCTTGCAAGTCTCAGAAAGGTCCGCTCCGACGAACAAGGGTCTGGATCCCCTTCTCAGGTTGATGTATAAATAGAATGGACGCAATTAATTAATCCCTCAGTAAAAAATAAGGAGTATGCGTGACGCATGCTCTTATGCTAGAAATCTCTCAAAGCCCCACTAAAGTGGTGTCAGTGCACAGCACACAATAGTATTTAACACTTAGACTGCGACGTGAGCTATATTTGTGACCAGTTTGAGGGAGTTTTCAATATGCAGCTGACCAACCATTAGTCACAAACTCGACTTTTTAAAAATACCTTATCAAAACTAAATGAAAACATGATCCAGTAAATGTTTGGTATTTTCAACATTGCTTACTGCAACTGACTTTAAATTTGAATTGAATAATAAACTTCAGTTTTACCCGCCGCAGTTAAAATGTTAAGAAAGGTTGAGGTATTACCAGGCCTGATCGGAGTCGGCGACCGTTGTATTGTTTGAAGTTTCCAAACGAAAGTTTTTACACTGTAAATCTTCTACTGCAGCATTTCCCTACAATACTTGAGCTGATTTCTAGCTATACTCGTTGACAAGACACGCGCTTTCCGTCGCGTAAGCGCCAGTCCAGTGGGGTCAGTCCAAAATTCCATCCACAAAATTGGCGCGTGGACGGTTACAAAATAGAAGTGCCAGTCATTTCAACGGTAACTGTATCAAAGAAGCTTGGTTACATTTATAGATCAGTATCAATCTAAATGCATCGGTGATTTTCACATGTTGTCCTCTATACGTTAAAGCGTGATCTGTCTACAAATTATTCACTGTACGTTGAAACAAAGGTTTGACGTTTTATGTTTCTTCCAACTGCAGCTCCTTCATAAGAATACAGCGAAATTAAAGAAAATTCGATTAATAACGCACCGAACAAAAATTGACAATTATCTGTAGCGAAGCCCACGCAATGCAAGAAGTTATTCACCCTCACAAATTTTTAAACGGGTTGTTTATTGCTAAAAAAAAATCTTCACTCAAAATTTCCCCCACTTTATCAGAAAATTAGCAAAAAGTTTTACACATAAGCAGCTACACCATGAACACGTAAGCATAGAGGACACCGCTTTGCATATCAGTAAACGGGAACGAACGCTAGGAATGCAGTTGCTTCCAACGAAGGTCGGAGATCGCATGGAGGCCGAGCGACACCCTAGTGCAGTGGTATTCGTTGCGCGGCTCCTAAAAAATTTCTAAATTAATTAATATAAAACTTACAGTAGCTGCGCCTCACTCAATCAATGCGTTCCGAAGTGGCTCTCTCGCAAAAAATAGTGAATAACACTGCCTTGGTGCATTGTAAGTCTGCCCCAATAACATAACGCGAGCATTGAAAGGAGTGGGGCTCACGTTTCGAGGTTGTTCAACAGTTATATAAATTGTGGCGAAGTGTTCCACAACTTGAACTTCCTTCAAAGGGAAACTTAGCAATGAGAACTGATTCACAAGTATGGATGGAATGAAAGGAGTGGCGCTTAAGCTTGTTGCTTATTCAACAGTTACATAAATTACGGAGAAGTGTTCAACAACCCAAACTTTCTTATAAGGGAAATTTAGCAACGAGAACTGATTCACAAGCATGGATGGTCATGCAACTCTCACGACGAGTTTCTTCAATTTTAATTGCCATTTCATCGAACGAATTCCTTGGCACACAATTCTTTCATTTCAAGCTTGTCAAGCTGACTAGCTCTCATAGCACACACAGTGCGATCAAGCTGGCAAGTAGATAAGTCGTCTACTGTACAGGCGTTTAGAAAGGTTAACAGCAAAGACAAAAAAACAATCACTCAAATCGGCAAAATCGAAATTTGAGGTGTGAATCGAGCGCAAACCTCATCCAACTCCGTATATGGAGGTTGTGGAACATGGTTAATTAGCGCGCGGGGGTCAAGAGGGTTGAAACTCACTGGCGCAAAGAGCAAAAAGTTCAAGAATTACGAAGAGTTTCAAGGAGGGCGCAGAAGGTCGCACCGTTGTGGGTCAAAGGTGTGCAGAAGCAAGCATGCGCGAGGGGCAGGGAGGTCAGGGGCGCATGTTAGCCCTGTAACACGGGGCGTCACGTTTGTTTACACATTTACTGCGATGGGTCAAATATTGACTGCAATGGGTTAAATTGGAGTTCAATATTAAACTCAAAATCAAAAGTTGTTTGCAATTCTGTAAATAGCAAATATTAACAGAGTCCATTGAATATAATTGATTCTGAAAGATTATTAGAAATTTTCAAGCGACCCAATCGATGGGTCGTTTCGAAGCAGGAAGAACTTTGCACAACCCATCGATGGGTCGTATCGCAAGCAACGTGTTAACTCTTTCTGTACACGCGGGCTACTTGGGAAAGCATTAGCATAACTGCAACGGAGATACAAACATGGGATTGTAACCTTTAAACCATGGGCTACGAATCTGTGCTAAGGGCGAAAACAAAACGATGACGAAGATATAACCGCCAAGAGCAAAATACTATCTGAAAAATAACGTGAAATAGCAAACATTTAAAAAAAATTACTTTTCTCCAGCACAAAAAAACAACAGATCTTGGTGCCACCGTATGACACTAAGTAAATTTCGCTGGAACATATTTTCGCTGTCACTTTCATCAGGGCCAACCACTTCCATTATGAACGTTGCGGAGCGGCGGCAGTAAGCAACGAGGACGTCAAGTGTTATTCAAGAGATGTAATCCGCGAGAAAACGTCTAGAGGAAACCATTGACTTAAAAAATTAGAGAAATGTAAGTTTTTAAGTACATAAACTCGTTAATGTACTTAGAAACAAGGACTGCACGAACAAGGTAAGGACTGGAAAGACCCTGGTTCGATACCAGACCACACTCAGGGTATTTTCAGAGTAAAACGCAGCTCCCATGGTAATTATAGAAAATTGAGAAGACTAGTAGAAGGGGTTTGAGGGGAACTTTTTTTTACTCACTGAGTGTGTAGTTCCTCTCTATCTTCTTACGTTAAAATACTTGGGAAAATTTATTTACCACCTTCATGGACAATGTTACAAGTAAGAAGTAATATACTTGGTGTCTCACAGACAATATTTTAATTAACAAAGTCATCTCTGACAGTCTTTCGGGAGCTGAACAAATTTTTCTGCAAATTAAGGTAAATTACTCAGTGTACTTGTGGATCTAACTTACTGAAGACATAAGTACAAGTTAGTAATTAAGGAGCCATCAATAAAGACGGTTCCCTTCTCTTGAACACAATCGCTGTAACTAGCCGGCACACAAATATTTAACGAACAAACAAATCCTACACACAGCTTTTGTTTGGCCTCAAAGCCAACACTGCGTGAGGCTGTGAATAGACTGCAACTGGAAGTTCAGACGTACTTCAGGCTGTTAAAAACACCAAGAAAAATTGGTAGGGAAAGAAGCCCTAGCTACTTGAGACAGCTTATAACGTTAAATTAATATTTAGTTCAATTACATCCCTCGCACTTACCATTTAAATGGCATTTTAAATACAAGTGTAAAGCGAGATCGTATCTACACTAGATCGAGATGCTAGATGTGCGTCGATCGTGCGCTGTAGACCGCCGCTTCGAGGGAGTTAAGCAAGACAGAATTATTGTCATCATTTAATTAGTTAAGACGTGCTAGACACGATAAAGGCGATCTCAAGAGAGAGTAGAAAAAAGACCATTGAGACACTATGGAGATTAGGAAACAGAAAATCTATGTTCCTACACAGGATACCGGGCATTTAGCAACACCAAGTTAAGAAGGATGAGAAAGGAAAAACAGCAAATAACTGAAAGAAGCTAAGTGTACACTCAAGGTAAACGTCTCTAAGGCCTATCTACAGCTTTGGTTACCTAGTAGAAGCTCTCCTTGAGGCACCAGTCCTCATGCACAAGACAGACAAACTTTACCAACTGAACACATTCACTGTCGATTTACCACTAGGTAAATTGCTCATTTACGTATGCATCGGTGTGAATGAACAGCATTTCAACTATTTTGACATTTTTAGAAGAGATTTAAGCCTACGGGCTAAAGTATCATCATGCTATAACATTTTTACATTTTTTACGAAAGATATTTTTTTGAGCAATAAAGTCTTTTTTTGAACTCGGCTACTTACAACCTAACTTAACATGTGACCGCTGGACGCACATGCGGCAGTGAACGTGTTAAACCTTCAGCCTACGCTGTGCCCTCTGCGAAGGGCAGGGTACAGAAAAGAGGTGTGCGTGCGCTGCTGCCCAAGGCAAGGAAAATTAAGACAAAGAAGTGTGGATGCCAAGTATGCAAGACAAGAAAGACCCTAAGGTGTACACAGCGATTTTGAAAATGCGCTTAAAAATGAAGGTGACGGAGGCAAATAGTCGCTGTAGTCGTTTGATAAATTGAAAACATAAATCCAGAAACTTCTCCCAACAACTCAAATGCCTTGCAGGTCGCGCCATAAAATGTTTGCACCGTTGAACGAAGAGGAAAACTTTTCTGGCTTTTACAACAAATAGGAGGGCACTTGAACTCGATCCCGCTCACAATCAGTCAAAATCGTAAAAATTGAGACCGTGACTAGAAAGGTCCCGAAGGGCACGCCTTCTGCCATTTCGAAGCAAGGGGCATGAAGCAAATCGGACACAACTACGCTTTTATGCTGATCCAAAATTAAATCTCGCGCTGGACGCCAAAAGGTAAGGAAGTCAACACACCTACGTGAACTTTTTTAACTGTTTCACTTCGCTTGCCTGCTCCGAGTGAGCTGTATAGAATGGGCCACATAACTCGAGCTCTTATATTAAAGTAGCAATACATGTAGCACCGATACACTCCCTCGAACTCTGATATCAAAGTATAAATTAATGTATCACCGATACACTCCCTCAAATACTGGGATGCACGCCTTCGATATTTTAATATCGCACGAAAATATCTATATTAATTACAGAGTCACTCATTTAATATCAGAGTTCGGGTCTTTAGTGGCCTCCTTTGCGCATTGGAAGAGCGCGAGACATATTTAAGCGCACTTGGGCATTAATTTGAGGCACTCACGGAGCCTCCGCAAGAGCTATCCGTTACACAACTTTCTCAATACCACCGAGCCAACAACTCCACTCGACCGAGTTGGTATGAGATAAATCTGCGCGCGCAACAGAGCGACATCTTCAGCCTCATTGCACAAGTGGCCGTAAACATCAACTACAAACAATTAGTGGCAACGATAAAAATTGCACGAAATTGAGCACACAGAACAAGCAGCACAGTGTGCGAGTTCGGTCATTAATTTGTCACGGCACTTTTATGGGAACTCTTCAAAGCCGGAGGATTGCAGCCAGACCTCCACTAAATCCACCGAGTTTTGTTGCAGTTAGTCATGATACAAAGCAGGCAGCGCTGCAACATAGTTCCACAATGAGCGTAATATTACACTGAAAACAGCACTGGAAAAGTGTCTCCCATGATAATTTTCGTTTCTAGTAAAGCAATTTAGTTTAGAAACAAACCTATAAATAAAGCTAAATGAGTTTCAAGTTTCGAAGAATTTCATGTTAGTCACGTAAGAGAACTTTCTTGATAGTAGCTCTCTCTAGCCATAAAATTAGCCACACGAGGTACATCCATTATGATGAAAGCTTTCGACTTCGGGTTTCTATGATTCCTGTAAAGTGAATGATATATGTTATTTCCACTGTGAATTCACAGCCGACCAAAACAACACTTATTGCTTCAAATGAGGAGTTGAAAATTATCCAGGAATTCAATAAGCTATAACATTAATGAGGAAAAATTTGAGCTGCAGGATACGTCGAATAGTTTGAATGAATAGTGAACTTATTAGAAAAAATACTTCGATGAGTGACATTGATGATGTTTGAAATGAGCACTAGCCTGAATGTACGAAGCCGACTTACAACAGAAGTCCGACGCTAGCTTATGTTCCAATAAGCTGAAAAATCCATAGCTATCAGTCACCCTCGACTAAATTCATCATAAACTTACATGGTAGTATTAGCGTCACAAAAAATAGTGAAATTGCGACAAAATGCGCTGCAGCATACAGCGTAGCCATTCCAGTTGGAAGAACATACGCTGCCAACTGCAGCTCTACGACGACGTAAATTGCTTGAAAGTTCTGTCTCTGAACAACAACGTAAATCTGGCTAGCAACTACCTCGTCTGTTTCAAATCCCATTGGGACACACAATGAAGACAATGGTACCAAGGTTGTGTCAAATGCTTTCTGTGCTAACATAATTAACACGCTGATAAAATGCTGCAGTGTGTGCTGAGCTGTGTGTAAAAGTTTTACATATCTCCTTAAGCTGTTTTACCATCAATCTTGATAATTGGTTTACATGCAAAACATAGCGCAAAAAATAATAATAAACTTCCCTTTCGAGCAGTTTAGACTTGGTCACCCAATTTCAATGAAACGTTCTCAGTTTGTGTCACGCTTGCAAAAAATACGTCCAAATTCAACAGCTAGAGGAATTGAACTCTGCGAACTCAGGAATTAAAAAGGCTAAAGGAAAAAAAAAAACAGTATCATATTCTCACGTGCCCAATGATGATTGGTCGCGTGAACGTTTAATGAGCGTACGAATTTTGGGAAAACTAAGATACTGACAATACAAACCTAATACAGAGCAGCAGACAAGAGTCCTTATTGAATGCGTTCTAATTCAGTCAAGCTATTGTATTTGATGAGAGGATCGATTCCTTTAATAGGCCTGCTCCAATCAATATGCAATTGGTCGTTTAGTGTTTCCAGCAGAGTGGTGAAAGTTTTCATCAGAGCATTCACCTCGTTCGCAGGAGAAAATAATTAAAAGTGATTACCTCAGACGAGGGCCGGACCTAAGCTTCCTACAACACGCTCATAAAGACTGATGAGTTAGCGCCATGAAGCCGCGCTTAACACTCATTTCGTGACGCATTACCATCGTTCAATGTAGAAAATAATGCGACGCTAAACTTGCAAGATGAATCAACATTCATTACGTTGATTGCGATCTGATCCTTGTATAGTTCGTAGAAGTTCCACCTGCTGTGATTAGTCCCAGACGAGAATCGTTTTAGAAAAAAAGGAAGGTTTTTAAAAATTAATCAAAGGTGAGTATACACAACATTCTCTTGCAACTGCTGTAGGAAAATTGGTTTTATATGGGAAATAAAAAATCGCAATAGCGGATAACCAGCCATCGCGTAAACCTTACTTGATCACCGTGTTTAATGATGTTTGAAGCGCAGAAGTCATTAACCACAACAGCAGTCCAATAAAATGTTCAAAAGTTATGGATTGTTGTCAGCACTTTAATGAGCTTAGGCATTTCTTGACGTGAAAATTAACTTCATCTACTAGTACTCATCGTTGAAATTATGAGCATTTCTGCTTCAATTCAAGGACCGTTGAAGCACGTGAAGCTACTAGCATTTCTGGTGTTTCCAGCAAGTAAATTCGTTCACGGCACATAAACGAGGGCAGAATGATCAAACGAGATTGGAACACTCAAATGAGGGACATTATTACAATAAAGAGTCAATTTGAAGATATTTCAGTTTAGACTATTTGTTAGTTTAAGCCTTCCTAACCACTAAAAAAGTGTTACAAAGAGAAGAAAAAGAGAAATCATCATTTAAAAAAGGGAATTAATTAAAGGAAAGGGGGTTCTATGCACTGTGTTCTCTCACAGCGCATAAAAACAGAAGGATTGAGAGGAATTTATGAAAGAAAATACAATAAAAAAATTATAAAATGCTGAAAGTAATAGAGCAGCAGTGAACCGAGAAAAAGAGGGTCCGTAATAAAACAAAAAACTTCAGTATTTAAATTTTCGTTTCGGGTTGAAACGTTTCAAATCTATGCGAATGCGGCGCTTTTATATCAGGCAAAATACCAAGAAACGAGTCTTCTACAATGAGTGAAAACTTACGATGCACGTACGTCTCACGCAGAAATGATGCTGAAGAGTGCGTAGTTCGATGTCGATTAATTCGACAGAAATCTTCAATTACCAAAAGAGGAAAAGAACAATACAATAGAAATTTAATTCAGCTAGAAGTGACTCCAAACATTTAGATAAATCAACCTAAGAAAAAAAATTCAAATGCTATTCGAGGAATTGAATCCGATTACTCAACAAAAAACAACCATAATTGAAGGGTCAAAAGCTACTAGTGTCGTAAAATAGCTATTACACGAACGTGAAACCGCATTTTTAACGTACAAAATTGCAGTTAATGATGAAGAACGGAAGCTCCACTTACAGTGCGCGCCTCAGGCAACACAGGGCTCGCTGTACGTAGAGCTTCAAATAGAAAACACTGCTTCGTTCTGCAATGAGATGCAGTGCTGCGTTCTCAGAACAGTGCAAAAGAAACCTGAAGAAAAACTAAAAACAAACATTAATATTAAATTGAGTAAAATTAAGCAAAGTTAAATTGAGTAAATTCAATTTTTCCAAGTAGTAAAAAGAAGTAAAATTAAATGAAATTAAATCAAGTGACGGATAAAAACTCCGTGATATTAACGAACATTTTCATGAAAGTACAAACTTGTGGTCAGTCCGAGGCTGCAAAGCTGAAAGCCAGAAATGAACGGATAGCGCAATCTTTGAATCTAAACTACAAAAGATCCCTCGCATTGTTTTTCAAAGCGCTCTAGCCAAAGCAATAGAATATACTGAAAACAACAGAAAGCAATAAAAATACACTGAAAACAGAAAGCATTATAAATACACTGAAAACGACAGAAACCAAAAAAGGTTACCCCTCCCTTAAAAACGTAAGAAACTAGTTGAAAGTGAGCAGAGTTGGCTGAAACAGGAAGCGAGTCCAAGAAGCAACCACTAGACTAGCCGCATCCGCACCCTCGGGCATTGCACAGCGCCAGCGGCGCACAAGAAGAGAGCAGGGCCCCAACACTCGACGGCCATGAGAACAGGTAAGCAGATAACCTCATACGAGGTGTTGGTTACCGTGAGAGATGCACGCGACCGTCATATGATCCTACACACAAGCGAGGTAGGCGTACACTGAAGTAGAGATGAACCAAAGTTAGGATCAACGTCACCCATGATAAAATATAGGGAGCTGGCGATTAGTGTACTGATTTTGAAGCTCTTGCTGTAAAGCAGCGGCTAAAATGTTAATCAAGACAAAAGAACTGTTTTGCAGTTCACTAATTTCAAAGGAATCAAGGAAAATACACTATAAATAAGATTAACGTGAACAGCAAATGAATGTCGACCGTATATCTCAAAACGTGTCTGAATTCATCTGAATTTCAATTAAAATGTCATCATTTAATTCATTTAAACACTCCATAGACGAACATGGAAACGAGACAAAAAAAAAAGATGGACCTATTGTGAGTAAACTTAAATATTACTCCGAAACGGCGAGTTGACTCAAAGTGATTAAAATTAACAGAAAACAAAAATTCGACGACCTATCCTGGAAAATAATAGACCAAAACTAGCAAGTACTTCCAAGCCTATTCTGCCTGCTGAATGTAGTACGTGTATCTATCGGCTACAGATAACTCGCAAAGCAAAGATGCTACCTAAACCGATACCAATTTTCACTCCCAAAATAAGAGCCTAACTATTTCTATTTCAAAAGTCTTCTTAATACATGTAGTATGGCAATTCAAAAACAATTGCCTCTTTCGATTATTTTACAGTAGAACAGAACGTTAGTTTCAGCCCCCCGAATCACAACGAACATGTTCAAAGAGAATGGATGAAGGTACATATATTCATATCAATTCTTGAAACATGAATGAGCTCGAAAGATGCTCATAAAATACTACACGTTGAGAAGGGGACAAAAAAGCGATTGAGATAAAGATTCATTCCGAAAAAGGTAAAAAACTACTTTTTTTAATCCTTGAAGGCAAGGTACACGAAATTTGCGAACAATTGCGCAGCGTCAGGGGATGAAATTAGGTTTTCTGTGACAGCGCGTCCCGAAGAGATCATTTCCGGAAGCAATTGCTTCAAGGCTCATTCAATTAAATGTCCAAAAGAGAGATAATCAGCGAAAGAATTACGCGACGCACTAAAAAAAGGAGCAGCAATCCTGCAATTTCGACGACAAGGACTTGGTATGCTCTCGTGTCGCTCTATTTTTAGAAAAATTCGTTAGGTTTACTTCAGCACCAATCAGGCTGAACGGATTTTAAGCATGGATGATCATCAGTGATTTTATCTAGAAGCATCTTTTTCGTGTGTGCCTTTAACAGGAGCCGAACAAACTCAGGCCTCAACAAAAGCTGTTTTCTCTTGGGAGTGTAATAAATTGTGTCAATATTGAAGTTCGCGCACATGATCCCACCTCGTGTGAATACGATTTTCCCGATACGTCCGGAAACAAACTTCGTGGTGCATTTTCTAAACCTAAAATTGGATCTTCCAAATTCCGTCAAGAATATTTTATAAACTCAATTTTGAAGAATACAGAACTCAAGCGGAAGGTTACAGGAGGTTCGCACGCGGTTGAGCAGAGTAGATGTTACGCTATTTCCTCAAATACAGTTTGACCCATTCATGCGACAATATAACACCCATGTTCAATAAAAAACAGTTTAGAGCCCATTCAGCATACAATTAAGTTTTTGAGGTGTGTAAAATAGCATTTTAATCCGGCTCTCTAGCAATTCAACAAGTTCTGCGCAACGGAAAGCAGTTTAGATGGAGCCGCGTAATTATAGCACACCAGATGATCCTCAACCTAACAGAGAGCCAATACTTCGACAAAGTAAAGCTTGAAGCAAAACCAATTTGCGACGGACACATGGAGGGAGTAACTCCATAAATGACTCGGTCGCTAAATATTCCCAGGGGCCATAACAAGGAGTTCTTTCCCGAGCCCTCGGCGCAGCGGAGGTCTGGGTTTTTAGACGCAGCTCCATCCCATTAGGGCACAGGAATGTGGAAGCCCTTTTCGCCTTTAGGAAATGAAGGGAACAGAGCGGGCCTTGTGTGGTGTAGCAGCAGCAGCTGCGTATCTACCACAGCTCTCTCTCAAGCAATAAAATTATAAAGATGGCCAAGGCCAAGGTAAAGCTTCGCAAGATTAATGAAAAGACTGACTGAGCGCAGTGTTCAAGCCAAATTAAGCAGTGCCTTTGACGAGATTCTTCGAGGTTTAAAACGTATTCACAGCTCTTCGTTGAAGGACAATGATGAAGGCCAGGCGAAGTTACGTCCTTATCGCCAACGTCAAGTAGCTGCCAAGATAAAGGCTGTCGTGCCGTTCACTCGCATGCATGAGAGTGCTAGAGAACTTTTACGACACGAGAAGGCAAATCGAAATATGTGGGTCGGCCGGCACAAAGTCCAAAAAGGAGACTTTTGCGTCAAGTACCAGGGGATCAAAAATTGGTACTGACAACAACAGATGGAACGTTCTACGACTTCAGGAACAAACTTAACACGTTCACCACCGATTTACCACTAGGTAAATTAGTCATTTACGTATCGGTGTGAGCGAACAGCATTTAAATTATTTCAACGTCATTTTAAGAAGAGATTTAAGCATACGGGGTAAAAATATCATCATGCTATTATATTTTCACATTTCTTATGAAAGATCTAATATTTTTTTTGAGCAGTAAAATCGTTTTTTAAACTTTGCTGCTTACAACCTAACTGAACACGAGATCTCTGGGCGCACATGTACGTCCAGCGGCACCGAATGTGTTAATGCCCTAACCTTTTACATAATTCTACACCTGATACAGGCCTCAAAAACAAACGAAGTAAATCAAAACAAGACATTACCTCTGGCATACGGCTCAAAAACAGATGAAATATTAATTGAAATTTATTATGTAATCTCATGTTCTTTGCTTGAGGTTACGTTAGAGCAAGAGCCTTTTAAGAATTTTGGGAAGTACAGAGGCATAGATTAGATTAGATTATTAGTTAGTTTAAGCCTCCCTATCCTCAACAAATGAGATCCAAAGAGAGGAAGAAAGAAGGCACCATTAAGTATGGAGTTAAGGAAACGTGGAATCTATGCAGAAAAGGCATAGAAACAGGAAGATAAGAAAGAAGTTCATGAAACAAGATCAAAGTTGAAGAAGAATGTAGTAGGTGTTGAAAAAACAGGACAGCAGTGAACCGAAAAAAAGTTGGTCCATAACAAAATAAAAACCTATGTTATTTCAACAAAAAGAAAGCCTACCTAACCTTTAGCTCGGGCCCTCACATTGTCCCCTTGGGAGCGCTAGTTCCCATAGACACAATAGTTGTATCCCCCTGAGGGGGTACAGAGGCATAAACATCGGTGTTCATCAGAGAGTACAATCTACTCCGCGGTGATGATAGGATCCCCTGGAAGTCGCTGAACTTATTCGGGCTCACAAGTAGCTGTACTCAAATGTGTGCATTGTACTAGACTTTAGATACAATCAATTGCTGTATCGCTTATGGTAAATACATTGTTTAAGCTGTTTAAATTCTTCGATATTTGTACAGCACCGGGTATACGCATTCCTGTAAGAACGCTTATTTTTCTATATTCTGAGGGGTTCAGTTCTAAAGAGCAAATAATGCGTAAAACTAGAACGATATTGAGAGTTGCACTTCGATAATGAAACGAAGTCGGCTCATCTAATTTATTTAGTGTACGACATAGAGAATAGCTGCTCCTTGGAAAAACAGGACGACGGAGCCAGTTTAACGTACGTAGCGTGAAAACCAAACATTATTGGCTACAGAGACCGGCGTTCAAGGAGAGATTGGTAACGAAAAACTCGTTCATCGACACAGCAGAAAACTAGCTAGTTTCGAGTTCTATAAGGATTTCAACGAAGACTTGGTGTCGTCAGCTGAGAAAAATAAATTCACGAAGGAGCAGATTCAACAAAAACCGAAAGCGTCAGCACAAAATTGCGAGAAAACATTGGTTATTTGCCAGGAAACACGGCGACTGGGTTGTAGAAAACTGGAGAGGGTTGTGTTGTCCGATGAGCGAATTTTCCCCCGTTTTAGAGCCAAAAAAAAATTAGAATATGGCATGGATTTCGAGAAGCGAAGAATCAATTTTGTATCGTCGCTCCGTAGTGCCTGGGAGCAATGCCTTAAAGCAATGCTTTGCGTTAGGATGATTTTATCTGCGATAAAATCACGAAAATACACATTGCAAATATTTTGGCTATGCAAAATTTTGGCAGTCACAAATAAAACCGCAGGGCTACTTGTAAATTGTTCATTAACAAGTTTACGCTTTAATCAATTTTTATTCTGGTAACGGGGTGTTCCTGGATGAAACTGGCCGTGTTTAAAAGACCGGAATTATTCAGGACTGGCTTTCATAGCACAGGGATTCCCATACACAAATGGTTTGGCCCCCAATATTTCTAAATCTGAAGCAGACCAAAAATTTAATGGTTGCGTTTACACGCGTTTGCAAGCAGCCTGAGTCTTGCCATCATTTCCATCATCATCGAAATTTTAGGAGAGAGATTGCATCAATTTCAGCCAATATAAGAACTACAAAAGATCAAGATACTTGTCGAACGAACACCAGGTAAAGTGCAAGCTTTCCATTCGATTAAAAACTAGACCCATTGATAGTTGATAAAGGTGAAACGCAAGCTTGCATTTAATTAAAAACTATACTCATTGGATAACATTTTTGAACTACGCGATTTTCTTCAGCAGCGCGCCGCATTTACGTCAATAGGCGCAGCGGAAAGGCAGGGACGGTGATAATCTCGTACTTGTGATCACTGACGACTCGCCAGCGGTCACCTTAAACACGCACGCCCATAAGCAAGTAGGCCTTTTAGTACGAGCGCACCGTTATACAGCGCGACCGCTCGCCCGTCGGTCTCGTTTGTGACGGAAGAGCATATATAAACAGGTCACTCGATACGGTGGAGTGCGCACAGTAGTACTACTACACGAGAGTTACACTCCATTGCACAAGTTTACACTTCCCCGCCACGACAGACTTCAAAAGTATTTATACAAGTACAAACGCAGCTCCCACAGCACGATAGCGCGTGCTGTACAGAATTCCATCCGCTGGAAAATCGGATAAGCAACACTCTACTCAGAAGTCGCAAAGATTTTCATCATCTCCGACCATGCATATGTGTTTGACGAACAAAACGCATGATATTAACCAATAAAAAATAAGCGATTTCACAAATACAGCTATTACGGTAAATTTTCAGATGTCTTATTACCTGGAATGATTCACGTTACAAAATCAATAACGAAGAAGCACTTTCAGAATTACCACAATTC
Organism: Platorchestia sp. MABIK; assembly: GCA_014220935.1. NCBI lineage: Eukaryota > Metazoa > Arthropoda > Malacostraca > Amphipoda > Talitridae > Platorchestia > Platorchestia sp. MABIK. The sequence continues at coordinate 28,532 of JACJUY010001400.1, read as the reverse complement.
TCGCCTATGTCATTATTCAAAGATGTCAATTATTCAGATTCAGGTTCCGGGGGTACGGCAACGATTATGAAGCAGCGCGCTGAAAATCCCACCAAATAAATCCTGAACTACGTAAAATGAGCACGGTCAAGGAAGTAACTTCGAGCGTTCCAAACGCCACACGATGTCTGGAGGCCAATCAAGAACAAATGTAGCGCAAAACGACTCGAGACATCATCGGCAGCCTCGCCTGCGCCTCGGTTCGGAGTGCCTTCAAGACGAGCATCGCAGACACGGCTCCGCTGACTTCGCAGCTCAATAGCTGAAGTATTAACACGTTCACCGGGTTTCCGCGGTTGTTAACGGTTGGCTTGGTTAGGTTGTAAGTAGCAGAATAGGAAAATCGACTTCACTGCTCGAATAGATTTCAATTCTTCCGAAACAATTTGAAAAACAATTGCACGATAGATTACATTAGATCAGTCGTTAGTTTTAGCCTCCCTACCCTCAGCAACAAATGCGATCCAAAGAGAGGAAAGAGGAAGGCACCATTTAGTATGGAGTTAAGGAAACGCGGAATCTACGCAGAAAGGGCATAGAAACAGTAAGTTGTGAAAGAAGATTATGAAACAAGACCAAAGTTGAAGAAGAAAGTAGTAGGTGCTGAAAAACAGGACAGCAGTGAACCGAAAAAAGGTGGTCCTTAACATAGCAAAAACATTTTATTTCAACAAAAAAGAAAGCCTACCTAACTCTCAGCTCGGGCCCTCACATTGTCCCCCTGGGAGCGCTGGTTCCCATAGATACAATAATTGTATCCCCCTGAGGGGAATTGCACGATATTTCACCTCGCATGACCACAATTATTTTTTTTAAAAAGGTCGCGAAACAGATGAAATTTTCACTTATTTATACCAGTACTTGAATCAGCAATTTACCGATTGGGACACATATGACTCTATACGCGGTGACGTGATAACGTCAGCATTTTTGTACTCATTATGCCATTATCACAACCACGGTCACTAGACTGGCGCTGCCATCAGGTTGTCTCTGATACCAAAATGAGGAAGAAACCGCCCCTCGGCAGTGAACTTCAAAGAACACATTACGGAACAAGGGAGCAAATTTAGCACAATACATTAAGGCTACTTTTGAAAGAGGACCTTATAGTCCTCTGGGACGTTAAAGGGTTAACACTTTGACGGCATCGTGCGCCACCGGTGGCCACGGAGGGGATTTTCATAATGCTACTGACCGACCAGCCAGAAGTCATAAACTCAGTTTTGATAAATACTTGACTAAACGTAAATGAAGGCACGAACCACTTGATGTTTGCTATTTTTTAAATTGCTTACTTCAGTCAACTTCAAATTTGAGTTGAATATTGAACTCGAGTTCAACCAATTGCGGTCAAAGTATGAAGTGATCGTTTTGCGCGTCTCCCAGAGTTCAGAAGACGCAAAATTATCCCTCGGTGATGAGAAACGACGTAGAAAAAGTAACACGGTACAGTACGAAGCACGCGTTTCTGAAAACACAACACAATTTCAGTAATACACTGAAAGAGAAACTACGTAAAAAAAGGTGCGGTACGAAGCGTTGCTGGAAACAGACAATACAATTTTAGAGAAACACTGAAACCAACACTGGAGAGAGTGCATAAACTAAGCGTAATTGGACAGAAAATGTTGCAACACTTGCCGCCGTGATGCGCAACACAACCTACATGCCAGCACGGACTAAAGGCGAACACGCACCGGCGGCGCCAACACAACAGCATCTCGACGAAACTGTCCCGAGATGAAGAAATTCTTCTTACATCAGAAACAATGCGTGGCGAAGCAGGTACTTTCCGAGACGCAACACGAGGGTGTGAACATACTCAAATGAAGGGGCTCAAGTAAAATTTTTCAAGCAGTAACTTTTTGAATTATTACTAAGAACATTTTCGTCGTCAATTTAAAAAAAATTATAATGCCTCGACTCTTAACTCGAATTTCATCAGAAATGAACTTTCCTAGTAATATGAAAATTACATTCCTAATGACAATGTAAAGCTGCTTTATTTCAATCAGTCAAGCCTGATACGTATCACCTTGTACATTGGTTTTTCAAAAACCTTATAACGAACACCAGGACGCCATCACGGTTTTCCCCGGTCAAGCCTGTACCCATTTCAGACACCCAGGTAGATGGGGGTATTGTGCTCGAGTTTTCCCTTTACCCAACGGGGAAAATCGCCGAAAATCGTACTAAAAGGCCTACAATGTAAAACAGAAGCAACCAGTAGTAAATTTATACAACGAACGACGAAAAGGGGATTGCACTCGAATGCAAGCAGAAAGGAATGCATTAAACTAATAACGATGGCGTACCTCTGAGATCATTCAATACGCTGAAAAAAAAAAACCTGTAACAAAAATGAAACAGTCAAGACTCCACTCGAAGACATCAATCATTCCATACCTTTTTCTTCATTTGCTCATTAGATGCACACGCACACGAATCAAATTCTGATCCAAAATATCGAGGATTGCATGCGAGGAACCATTACTTCAAGTCATTAAGCCGTGGGCTAGGACACACAAATATAAAGAGATACTCTGACGACTGAAGCAGATTACATCAATAGCAAAAAAATCTCGGGGAAAAACGTGTCTTACGCAGCAGGAGCACGACGACTACTTACATGGAGCGGCGAAGGGCTAAATATGAGGCCTATCGAAGCCTGAACTCGAATAGAAAAAGATTCTCAAGAACAAAGCTGCATCACCTGTAAGTAGCTCAGGCCACGCTGCTTTGAGGAATTCAATCGCCTTGCGGACCGCTACGCAGGCCTCACAACTTGGAAAAGATTTGGGTTTGTGTCTCCAGGCAGGGCAGGGTTTCGAGAAGATCTTTTTCTCCTCACTGCCTGCCGTCTGCTGCAGAGCGATCTTTGTAAAAAGTTAGCCCGCAAGTCCTATTCATACTGAAATGAAAAATGAACCCCACACAGGAGGTCCTCGGCTTACGAACGAGTTCCGTTCTTACGGACATTCGTAAACCGGTTTGGTACGTTAAGTCGAAACTTACGTCTATATATCAGAGAAATTTGCCCTTACATACGTTAATTATACTAACTAATAATAATGATACTAACTTTACATTTGGGAGCCAGGACTTAGGTTCAAACAAGGGTAAGAACGGGGGAAAAAATAAAGGAGCGCGGAGAAGACAACGAAAGCTAAAATCCAGTATGGCGTACTTAGTGAGCATCTTTTCAGATCATCTCGTTTGCGTACGGTTTGTATCTCGTTTGTGTAAAGCGGAGCATGATTAATAGGGTTTATGGGCGCTTGTTCGTAACGGCTAGTTGCTTCATGACGAAATGCCGTGAACCGGGAACGGATTTCGGATTACGGATTTCGAGTGCCACAAAAATGGTCACGATATTCTCAATTTTTTGGAGATTTGGAAACAATAATGCAGGAACACCAAACACAAGGTACGCAACATCATGGAAGCAATGTATTCTCAATGTTCGACTCGAAGGCTACATCGCACAATTTGAATATGGTTATCATTCGTGAAAAATAAAGTCAAGTACTAACGTTCCTGAATTAGCATTAAAAAATAAAAAATCGATTCCACGAGCCATATGATATGACGTTAAAATCGAAACAAGAATAACACAGAACATGAAACCATTCGAACTACTCCAATTCGTGTTGTATGAGGAAATGGTTGATTCCTCGACGACCTCATAGTACTTGATGCGAGCGGCTGGTGATAAAATATATTTTTCGTCAATTGAAACTTGCTGAAAGAAAAACCAAATATTCGCACACAACTCAGATGTCCTACTGAAATGAATCTTAAGCGCATTAGGTTGACAGTTTTTCAGCACTGAAGTCTTGGTATCTGGAGCATATTGTGTTGACAATTTTCTAGCAGCGAGTTCTTGGTACCTGAAGCATTTTAGGTAGACCATTTTCCAGCATTGAAGTCTTGGTATGTGAAGCATTTTAGGTAGACCATTTTCCAGCACTGAAATCTTGGTATCTGAAGCATATAATGATAACAATTTTACAGCACTGAAGTCTTGGTAAACATGCACGCTGAACTTAGTGACCTCCGTTACGAGAAATCATGGATGGCACGAGAATATTAGCGAGACGCGTTCATCGAGGCAATTCATCGCCCATAAAGCACAACTTTTGGCCGCAAGAGCAAGCATTCTCCTGGCACAGATCCAGAATAGGAACAATAGTTACAGGAATTTACGATCAGCTTTGAGACGCAAAGGCAGAACACGAACTTGGAGACCGAGAAAACAGCAAAAATGAACCACCATCTTCCCCTTAGACCGCGTAAAAAAATAACTAAGAGGTAAAAATGTCCTTTGAAAATGGAATACAAACAATTGCACAAGAGCACAATTTCAGTACCAAAAAGTACGAGCGCGAAAAGCTGGACGAGGCTTAAGCGCTTCAAGGCGTGTAAAAAACAATAGTTAAAACATGAGTCTTACTAGAAAAAATAAAATTCAAACAATTACACGAGGACATTATTTTTCAGCACCCTAAAAGTACGACCATGAAGAGCTGGGCGAGGCTAAGAAAATAAGCAATAGTTGAAAAATCCGTCCAGAAAAAAGGAATCCAAACAATTACACGAGGACATTATTTTAGCACCGAAAAGTACGAGCGCGAAGAGCTGGGCGAGGCATGTGGGTGGTGAGTGGCGGTCGCGCAAGCGTGGGGGGAGAGAGCCAGAGCTGAGCCATTGATAGCACCGACAACGTCCCCTCGCAAAATACACCGTAAAAACACGGAAAGACCACCGAAAAAATGGAAGCCGTCATAACTTCAGGAATGCCACACCAAAGTTCGCTGCAGCGAATTGAACTTGAAGAACATAACGAGATGAGAGGAGAACGCATGATGATTACTTCATTATAAATTGCACAAGGTTTATGGATAAGAGGAACTTATCGGTAATAACCCCGAATGTCGAAACTTCCAGCACAATCGAGTTGGATATTTGAAAAGGAAGCAATGTCTAAAAGGAATCTAGAACACTGACATTTCGTGCTTGAAGTCAAAGTTACCGCTCAATCGAAACTTTTTACCCCAACATATGTGCTCTCAATTTGATGCACGCTAAATCAAACATTTTAATCCATAAACATTTTTGCTCGTATTTTTGTGCAAGAAAAACGCTGCTAATTACCGACAATACGGCGCGTACGCAATAGAAGTTTCCCCTTTATACAGCTAAGTCTGAGAAAACTCACATTTCACATAATTTTTACCCACATTTATTACACCTGCACGCCGCTCAGCTCCTTAAATTTTCAACTATCATGAACGAAAAACATACGAAAACTGACCACGGACCGAAGTTAGCGATAAGATTCAGAGGCAACATAACCTGCACAAAAATAGCACTTGAGCGTTCACTGTAAGCTTAGATTACAGAATAAGACACTATAAAATAACTCAATCTCCACAATAGCCACTGTTCAAGTCGAGAATTGATTACAATATAGAGTTCAAATCCGATTTCAATGGCTGCGATGGAAAGAGCCTTCTCGAAATGAACGTAAATTCAGCTCCAAGAGCAAATTGAGGGCGCATTTAGAGCAGGCTGAATGGCTTCATCCGATGATCCGGCGGCGAGCTAATCTAATGCTGACGAGCTTCTAGCTCCCGAGTAACTCGAGACGCTGGACGAGGGTAGAAAGGAAGCCAAACTGTGGGCTGCGGAGGGTGGGTAATGACTTTCTTGGCTCTCCACGTCCATAACCTGGCCTTTTGAAATCGCTCAACGCGTCGAAATGAGGAAGGAAACTATACTACTGGCAAAAAAGTGATGAATTGAACCTAGCACTAATGTGCTTTCATCCTTGTTCGTAGTGAAGAGACAAAGAATAGTAACTTTTTTTGACTTTCCACATTTATAATGCAGCTTTTAGAAATCGCTGAATTTGTGGTAATGAGAAAAATAACTCCCGGTAAATTTGCATTATTTACGTTTCTACTAAGCTGCTTTTATTCTTGTCAGCAAGCGTCTGTACACATTCGAAGGCATCTAACTAATATGCGACGCAAAAGTAAGAAATATTCACGATGACTTAATTTAAAGATGCTGAACACTATAAAGAATATGTAAATTTCGAGACAAGAGAAGAAACCATTACAGACAATACACGAAACCCTTACCGACAAGACAAGAAACCAAGAAGTACAACAGAATGCGATACCAGAGCACATGACATAAAAAAAATGTTAGCGGAAAATGTCAGCTAATTCAACGGAACCAAACGAGAAAATTTCCGCACATTTAAAATCATATAAGAGAATAAATGGCTAAAGAGAATATTGGCTGAACACGTCAACTGCGGCAGATGAAGCTGAAATTAAATATTCAACTCAAATTTAAATCCATCTTAGGGATCAATATTGAAAATAACATATTACATGGAGCGAGTCGATAGTTCTGAATTAGTACATATTTATGAAAAACTGAGTTTGTGACTACTTGGCGGTCAGCAGCAGTATCATGAAAGTTCACTCAGTGACCGCGGTGGCTCAGGCAGCAATCAAAGTGATAACGCACGAGAACAGGCAACATATGACGAATTTTAAAAATGTCGAGACACAATTATTCCAACCAGTATTGAAATAAATACAAACTGCGTTGCATTCGGGCATCATGAGCACTTCAATCGCACTTCTATTTGCTGTAGGAAATTACTCAATCGTAATACTTGGTAGCTCAAAGACATGAATGAACTGAATTTTTAGCATTTCTCAGGTTCCCCTTAACTCCAATTTAAATGTTTAATAATGTATAAAAAGATAAGCGTAAAATATCTAAACAGCGTCGAGGTTTTAATCATAAAATTCCATCCCAGAGCATCACTGATCTAAACTGCGAAAGATTTTGCAGCCTGAAAATACCTTGATTTTTATAAATTAATTTTAGACGCTCATCATTGCCTACATCAACCGCAATTCGAAAGATAGAAACGTTATCTAGTGAAATCTATTTCATAGCACTAAAAGCAAGCAACACGAATTATCACAGGACTCTACGGATAACTTCTCCAAAAATTCAACAACAAATCTCGAAGGAATAAGAGAAATGGAATGTTTAATAATTTAATTTTGAACGTTCATCATTGCCTCCACCAACCTAAATTATTCGGCAAGATAGAAATATTATCATGTGAAATCTATTTCGTAGCACTAAAAACAAGCAACACGAATTATCACAGGACCCTACGGATAACATCTCCAAAAAATCAACAGCAAATCGCCAAGGAATGGAAGACCCAAACCCGCATTGGCGCGCACTGCTTTTCCCTCCACAATCCGAGGACGTGATCACGGAGCCTCCCACCACTCGATATGTAAATCCGAGGCCTTATGAATGCGCAGCCAGAACAAGAGGGGATTGCGATGTAGCAATACAGCAGCACTGTAAAGAACGGTGGAGTTATCTCAGGGGGTAACTCAGGAAAGCGGATTAGTCAGAAGCAGTTACAAGGGAAATTCGCATTTGAATGCTCCAAATGTCCAACATAAAAACGCTCCCAGTTCGTAAGATACCTACCGACTGAACAGTAATGAACACCGCAGAAATTATACACAGGTGAAACGATATTTTCATATTTACCGCGAGATTTCTCGTTGCAGTGTGCAGAAACAACAGGAAAATACAATACTATCGAACAGCAACCATCACTAGCAGCAAATGAGAGGCTTTACAATACATCTCTACTAGCCCTTCCCTGTAATTCCGTAGCAAGATATACTCCATCGAGAAATATTCTTTGGCTTACGGTTGATACTACGAGAAAACACAATATCTACTAAAAGTGCTCATAAAATCTTAGATAACAGTCGAGGGCACAGGCTTATAAAGCCTGACGTGAGGAAATAACCTACAGAGTTAGAGACGGACACGGACACCCATAAATTGCCAAGTAATAACCAACAAAGATAACGTTAGTCGACACGAGCTGTCCCATTTCGCAACATAGATCATACAATACGTCCTAGAATACCCTAACAGCTGGTCGCTGAGCCCACGATAGGAAGTACGCAGGAAATTACACAGGACGCTCCTACAAGCACAGTGGAGCTGCCAGTCTGCAAGCTCAAACCAGAGCTTTTCGAGCACGAAGCAGAAGATGGCAACCGGCCAGACACAGCGCGGTAACTGCGAATGGCATACGGCCGGCCATTCCAGCAAGTGAACACGACGCACCGAGCTATAGCAGAGATTGGCAATGAAGAAAGGAGTAGCCAAACGTAGACGGCGAACGATATGAAATGGATAACAAAACCACAACGTAAAATAGAATATATGTAACTGCAGAATCACCATCTACACAGATGTAAGAAAGTGGAATGGACTCGAGAGATATGCGAACTTCTGAAAGGACATTAAAAATAGATAAAAGTTATTTGAATGCTGCATGCGACCCGGTGCAGGGTTATAGGAAGCAGTTGAGCGAAATATCGCCATGGTGGAATTGCATCGGAAAAAAGGGCACTCGGGCGCTTTTGAGAGCGTTTGGAGAACACGATCGCTCAAACTTGCAATAAAATTGAAATGCTTCAATTTTGAGTCACGAGGGCAACCATAAATGTTTGCATCATCCAAATAGAAAGGAATGCAACGACTCAAAAACATTTTTGATGACACTGAACACTTGTTGCAGCATACGCAGTCGCAGAAAATTAGCCATTGAAACAGACATCAAAGGCTGAGGACAGAACTATGATCTTCAAATTAAGCACTATGAACACAACGAAGTTGATTCCAAATGAGTAGAATTGCAGCTCCACCGTTGGTGTGGAACTACAAATAAACGGAGAACATAAAATGGCCTTGCATCTTCAATGAGAGGATTTGAACGGAATTAAATTCCCTTTCAAGAGGAGCATTAAAAATGGTCCGTTTTCATTCGAGAAAAGAGCCATTGAGAGGAAAAAATTTACGGGAGAAGAGCTTAGTTTCCATTGACGGCTTCGCAGAAAGATGAGGAATTTTAGAACTTGGTCTACACAAAATCGAGCAAAGTAAACTTAACAGAATTCCCATTCCGTAGACGAGCAGCGGCCTGGCCTGAATTATCATGTGAATGAACGCCGAGATAGCTCGAATCTCCATTGACGACGAGGCATCAGGATGAATACCGTCTATACTCGCCCAGTGATCGGTAAAAGATCGATCCAAAATAGAACAGCAGTTAGGGTTAGTCGTCAATCGATTGAAGTGTACGTAATAATGAGAATAAAAATCCAATGTAATCAATGAAGAAAAAGAAGGGTCGTTTTCTAGCGACAAAGAGAACAAGATTGGATGGGTTTTTAGGGGAAGGGAGAGCAGCAAGACGATGAAAGTGAAGCAAAAAGTCGTCGAGGCTAAACCCTGGAGGCAAAATAGCCGCGCACAACACCCGGACAAGCATGTTGGCTTGCAACGGTTACTTAATTTTAACAAAAAAAAACTGCACCTATCCAGCCGATAATACTTCTAGTTTGCTACCGAAGGCTGTTTTGACATGCAATAAACGCGCGACTAAAAAATCTGGTTTTGTATTGTGATGGGTTAAAAAACGAGAGCCTAAACTCCTGCGTCGAGATTCGCAAAATGCGATATTTTTTGAGTTAGCTTCGACATTTTAAAACAAATAAAGTCATACATAGACAACTTAAGGAAAATCATTAATTTCACGGAAATACACATTTTCTAAGATTCTAATGAAAATTGTAGAGGTTATGACAACGGATGCTCGTTTATAACCAAATAATAGTCAATATAGTTCTTACTTAGGTGCTCACCATTAATAATTTAGGTAAGCATCAACATGACGAATTTTGTGACACACGTAGCCACCACTAAGCCAATCTTGTAAATGGCTCTGCATCAGTACATCCGACGGAAGAAGTTCAAAGACAAATAAAAAGTTCCACACGTGTAAGAAGTTCACACCCAGATAATCATCAAAGACGACAAAAAATAATTCCTCACTTTAACATCATTACTCTGAAACTTGATGCATCTGCCCCCATAAACCTCTATAAAAGAAAAATATCGCGACGAAAGATCCATCTTAAATTTACAAGCGGCAGCTTCAACATTTTCTGGCTTTGGCGTTTAAGAAGAAACCTCATCTCAACTAAGCGACAAATCATTACATACACTCAAGTCATCTCCATCACCAGCCTAACCTAAGGAAACAGTCCTCGACCACCCACACCGACAGTAACAGCAGCGGTCACCAGCAGTAACCGGCCTTAGAAAAGGAACATGTGAACGACGACAAAGCCTAAACTTACAGCGCGAAGCTGATTTCTTCTTAAATTTCAATCGCAAATATTGGATGGACTAGACTCGAAGTCAGTGAACCAGACGCAGACGCTGACTTGAAGTGAGTGAACCACGGAGGTGAAGGAACGAAGCGGACAACTGAGGTGCATGTTCTAAACATAGAAGCGAGCCAAGGGGGGCAAAAGGCAGTTGAGTTAGGACTCAAAGCGACGAGGAGAGTGTCATGAGACTAACGGCCGATGGCCCAAACAGGGCACTCAGGCAAGCCACTGGGAGCCTAAATTGATCGTCCCATAAATGCAAGAAAGCGATGCATAACCGGTCGCGATGTCACTGTTATTGAGTCCGCCAGATGCTTTAAAGCCCTCGCATCCAGAATTTTACGGGTTGTGTAGAGATTGTGGTAATATATCAGAGCACGGAAGCCATAAACACGGACTTTTCTTTCACGAACAGAGATAGCCCGAGAGTTTTAGGATTCGAACTGAACTTCAGATAAGAAATCCCCAGTGATAAGACACGCACGTGAGGTAGCCTCAGTTTATTTTACAACATAACGAGTACAACAATAAATCTCCAAGGTTAAAGAATTGCATGTGGAAGAAACAAATGGGAAAAAATTACACAGCTAAGAAATAACAGCATTCAATATACAAAAAAGATCATTTTTTCAAATAAATATCAAATATAGAACAAATAAAAGCAAAGGGACTGACGCTAGGAAAATGAAATGGCATTCAAGTGATACTCAAACAAAGCAACACGCTGAGATCTTATGAAGTATTCTAATTCAGAACCGAGTTTCAACTTTGCATGAACGACCGTATTCAGAATAACATTCAACAGCTTGACATAATAATTTACATATACAGTTTTATTCCGCCCGAAGATAGCTGCAGAATAGAATAATTTCACTGAGACTGATATTTTTCCGTGATTCGACTCATGTAAATTACAGCAGAAATTTTTTTTTTACTTTGAAATACAATGAACTCAATCACCAAGCTGCGACGTAAACACGACTTCAAAAAAATATTGAAAACCAAACAGGAACAACCAAGTAACTCAACAAAAAGAAAACAAAAATATTTAGACAAAGAGCAGAAAGAATTTGAAGATGTCTCGAACACACCTCGCACCTTAATAAAACCGGCCAGACGCACCACAACAAGCATAATAATCGCAGCACAGAGCCGTCCTCACACAATCTGCGTCAAGTTATTGCTGTGCTCGTAAATACGACTTTACGAAGCAAGGGGACCTAATTACGCAGCCCCAATTACAGAGGGATTTAATGAAGTATCAAAGGCTCACTGTAGCACTCCATGCGTTGTAACTAAGTTCGTCCCCTACTCGGCAGAGGGACCTAAAAATTACGTCTCACATAATTCGGGAAGGAAAAGGTGCTAGTAAAATGACAACAAACAAATTCAAATCGTTCAACCCTTAACAGCCCCACGTGCCATACATGGCACACTCACTAAAAATGCTAACAATTTTTTTCGCGCCCAATTTGTGCCCTTATGTAATTTATGAAGCTTTTTGCTGGATGGTAGTTCCGTCCCTATACTGGTGTTGGTTATAACCTGATGGCAGCGTCAGTCTAATAACAGTGGTTGTAATATTGGGAATACGAGTAAAAAACTTGGGCTTAAATGGATTAACTCGTCATTTGCTTTCAAGAAAATGGGCTCGCACATGAAGTGTTACTGGCCTGCGAAGCATCAAGCTTCGACAGCGCGTGTGGACACGAAGTTCGGAAGAGAGAATATCGACGCTGGAGCTCTCGCGTCAAGTTACGTTTCGAAAGAACACAGAGCTGCCACAAACTTGGGTGCTGGAACACAAACTTGGAACAAAGTTGTAATTGATCCAACTTAAGGAGGCTCATGGGGAGAACTCGCGAGTCCTGGCTTTTCTCTTACTATAATGCCGCAAGCCTGGGACATGTGAACGAACTTCTAACTTTCATAGTCATTTACGAAAGCATGAAAGATGGTTTTGAAAATACTAATTTAATGCTTCGGGATCATCACGGTCTCTAATTGGAGGTAAATTTGAGGGAAAAAAATAATTCCTATAACCTTGAGATCAGTGGAGTATTTTACAAATTATACAACAAACGTTCAATTAACTGAACCGTAAAAATATCACTGAAGAAGCACGTCACGTCTGTACTCTAAAGCTGGATGTTATGAACATAAAATTACGATCAGAAAGGAATTTAGATCAAAAACCGCAACTACATTCTCCTCTACTACACACAACACCAGAGCTCACGTGTAATCAAGAACTTAGAAACGTAGATAATAAAATTTGACAAGTAACAACTGTGTGTTTTCCAACAGAAAACTTCGTAATGAATAAAATACTAGCATCTGAAATTCTAAATGCTTCACTTTCAAAAATTTTAGATCGATTTACTTCAAAATCAAATAATAATCCCATCGAATAATAATCCCATCGAATAATAATCCCATCGAATAATAATCCCATCGAAAGATTGAGACTATTTTTTTACCGGAGAAATAACACACTTTTAACGAACATAAAACTCAATACCGTGAAGAAACGAGAAAAAAACAAACGAGAAACGCCTAACTAAATACGCTACTCGACAGTATTTGATTAGAACAATTTTTTGTTATTTGTGTTTTTTACTATGCTGAAAACATTATGAAAACCAACACCCATGTTAATGAGTAGAGCCAACTTGCTGAAATTTACTCGTCTGTTGGCCGTTGAATTTCCGGTCGGACTCTTCTAGGCATCGTGGACAAAAAATTCCAAAACAAGAACGCGGTGATGAATGAAAATCTCGAAAGTTCTGAGACACGAAGTGCCTCTAGTTAGCGATGAAAAACTGTTGACGTTTGTCAGCGGTGTAAGTGTTCAGTCGCACATGCTGGGAATGTGAACTAGCTTGAGAACCGGGCTCAGAATTGTAAAATACCAAGATGATGAGATCCACCCTGTCTATAAATTGAGTGTTCAGTGAATTGCTCACACGTGTAGATCTTTACATAACATTGCACCTTCAGAAATTTATCTTTTACTTCTAAATTTATTAAGCTAAAAATTACCGACGACACCGTCACGATCTAAAATTTGCAACAACAAAATAGGAACGACGGAATTTCTGACGAAAATAAATAAACTAATAAATTAATAAAACGGCAACGACTGAATTTCAGACCAAATCACTTTTTATGCAGTAGTGTTCATAATTTTACGAAAATACACCACAGAAACTAAGTTCGAGAGGTTTAAACGTGAAGGAAAATTAATAACTCGACAGACATCAGCTGTTGTGAAAGAAGATCACAGCAGTCGTTAACTGAAAACCCTCGAGTTATCATAACGCATATCACACGAATCAATGTCAATGAGCATGACCTGAAAGCTGGAGACGAGATTCACATTCTAATGAACGCAACGAACTCTCTCAGCGCTATCCTCTGAAGCCAGGTATTTACGATGCACAGCTGTGAGGTCAATATAGAAAACGCTACGAGACCAGCCTGTCGAGTTGAGAGCATCAATGCTAGGGGAAGAGCGTAGGGCTCGTTTCCGAGGTTGCGCAAGATAACAGAACGCAATGCAGGAGTATGTGCAGGGCGAGACTGCTGGCATAGACAGACGAGGATATCGGCATCTCGGAGTAGAGGGAGGATGCGAGAAATGAAGGCCGTCCAAAGCGAATGCAATGCTTCAGTAACGCTATTTGTTCGAGGCCAACCTTCCGTTAGCAGAGTCAATCTTGCGAAAATTTGAAAGGGAATGGCATTTCGGCTGCGCCCATTGCAGAGAACTTGGATATGAAGACCGACGTGGAGGTAGTGTGTGTACTTCCTACGACTGATGTGATACGGACAGTTCTAAATACATATTTGATGTTCTGAAAGGTACCTACCTACTCACTGTTTATAGCAACTACAGTGAAAGTTTTCCTTTAGGTGATTCGGACAGAATATGAACGATTTGAATGTACCGCACATAAAGGTATCTTAATCATAGAGAATTAAAGCCGTACAAAATGAACTCATCGAATCGCAAAAAATTGCGTTACAAACTAAAAATAACCACAAACCTCTTACAGCAGTAATAGAAATAGACGCAGTAACAGAAATAGCAGCAGTAACAGAAATAGCAGCAGTAACAGAAATAGCAGCAGTAACAGAAATAGCCGCAGTAACAGAAATAGCCGCAGTAACAGAAATAGCCGCAGTAACAGAAATAGTAGCAACTGTAGCATTTTTTAAAACCACCACTCGAGCAACACAGTTCACGCTGTTATCGTTACCTAAATTTCGCAGTGTTATGTCCTTCGTGCGTGTGTGATTCGAAGATATCATTTTATATTACAGCAAACTCAAATTCCACCGTTCAGTTACATTATAATGATCGTTCTCGCTGTCTAGCTCTTTTATCTTATCCATAAGTCATTTATTTCCGATGACGTATTTTTCTGGTATTTTCTAATGTTCGACTATCGCAAAGGATTAAATAAACAGGCTTCCAAATTCGTTATTTAATATAGAAATGATGACTTGAAAAATAACGATGACTTCTGATTCAA
>JACJUY010001400.1:0-13542 GCA_014220935.1 Platorchestia sp. MABIK | reverse complement strand
TAGACAGGGTAGACCCCAGCGACGCTTGTCACGACCGCGAACATACACGTTTCCCGCTTACAATGTTTTACGTTAATAATTTACCTGAAATAGCAAGTGTCGTCAGATAATTAGATTAGATTACGTTCACCTATTAATTAACAAGTAATTATACGGAATGGACAACATTCTAGGTGTCTACGGATAGAGTTGAGATACGTGAAGAGAAATAGAGTAGAGGTATCTAGCACTACAGCTCCTACAAGACGCTGGGAGGGACGTAGAGTTCTCCAGAGTAGGGGTGTCAAGGTGGGGTAGCTTTCAAATGACGCTTTCTCGAGGTTGACGATTTGACGGTTGACGATTTGACGGTTGACGATTTGATGCAATGTTCTGGGCAATGTTCGTAGAACTGAGCACATGCTGTTCTCATCGACGATTATATATTTTTGATGGCGGTTCTTTTCCGAAGGTGATCGTTGGCCAAACGAATCCTTCTTCGTAACGTTTATTTAAACACGACGTAGGGTTGAAGCGTAAACCATTACAGCAGCGTGAATGCAGAAAACACTATCATTGCCACCAGCACCGCCATACTAAAATCCACACAGAGACAAATAATGAAGACTCCGAGCTCACTATCTGGTATCGATAACGGTAGCTGCTGCTTAGAAAAATTAGGAATTAATTAGGAAATAATGAAGTTTCGTTTCTCAAATACAGTAGCAGCATTCATCAGGCACATGTCCCACTCTTCAAAACCCAAATTAGCACAAATACTCCCGTCACTTACCTGAATCGATGCATTCTTCAGAAGCTACGAGCAAAACAGTTACCCAAAACAGTGAGATACACAGGCGCGTGTTGTAGAGATAAAGCATTAGCACTTCAAGTACAACGTGACCCACCGGTGGTCACTGAGGGAATTTTCATTATGCTGCTAGCCGACCAGCAGTCACTAGCTCAATTTCGATAAATGCTTAATGAAAACTACATACAGGCACGATCTATTTAATGTTGGTTATTTTCAAAATTTATCTCTAAAATTAACTCTAATTTGAGTTGAAAAATGAACTTCAGTATAACCCGCCGCACTTAACGGGATAATGTCCTGCACAAACTGAAGACAAGTCAACAAAATTTGCATTCACTTCCCCAAATATTTGCCCACTCAGGCCACCAGATGCTCTTCCTGGTATAATGGGCGTTCACACAGACAGCGTTAACGTTGCGCTGGGCATACGCGATATTTTCCAACAACTTACGATGCCATAGCGGCACGACTGGCAGCGAAGTTCTTAAAAGCCGATTTAGAGCAGTGGTTCTCAACCTTGTTGGAGGTACTGAACCCAGTGTACATAGATTCATCGAACCTTTCGTAGTGGGAAAAGTAAAATGTGTATTTTCTTCAAATTCAAAACATTCCTATTTAACTATATACCGTATTAGTGCACAAACTGTACCATGCCGAACCCAGGTTAAGACCACTGATTTAGAAGGATGGGTGCTGCGGGCAGCACCGCTACAACGACGTAAATCGTTCGAACATCCGCGCCCTTAACGGAACGCGAATTTATGAGAGGCAGCGAGACCAAATCACGCAGCGTGCCAGGTCCTTCATCACACAAAAGCCATCGAGAGGAGCCCGTAAAGCAGGTCCGGGACAGCTCAGATGCTCCAATGAGGTCAACGAGTGTCGAGGAATTCTGGCCCAGAAAGTCGGGCCTCTTGCTACGTTTTACGACGGCAACGTAAACCGCAGCCTTTATGGTCGACCTTGGATCTTCGCCGGTCTGACTTTCACACGAAGATTCCTCGAGTTGGTCGATTCGTGCACAATTACGATAGCAAGGAATGATCAATCGATCAGAGTCTTGAATTAGAATACAATTACGTTAGCAAGGAAGTTCTGACCTTGAAACGGAGGCTCTGATGAATCTGACAGTCGAGAGCCTGTGAGACATTAATTAACCTAGCTACGTATGAAATTTTTTGCTCTCATCGCAATAGACGGTAACTTTATAGGAAATTTTCAACAACTCGCCTCCACTAGAAGGATGCATTACTTCTAGTTCCATTTTTAGGGAATAGCACTCGTGTAAAAATGAAAACCAACACACATTCGAATAGTTTAACTGCAAACGTCTCGAAATTGAAAGGCCCCTCAGAGGAAATCAACCATTATATTTATGTCAATTAGCACTCCCAAGGGGAAAATGTGAGGTTCCGAGCTCTGACTTTCTTCAACTTTCATTTTGCTTACTAACCATTCTTCTGAACTTGTTTCTATGCGCAAGGAATCCTGTGCGGAAACACAACTTGTGCCTAGATTCCGAGTTTCCTAAACTCCATACTAAAAGGTGCTTGCATCCTTCTCTCTTCTCCGAACATTTGTTGTGATAAGAGAGGCTGAAACAAACTCATAATCAATCAATTAGTAAATGGATGTTATTTGTGTAGTCATATGTTCCACACACGTTGAAGATTCACTTTTATGCTCCATTATACAATAATGGTGAGAGCTAATTCAACCTAAATGAAAAAGGAACCACAGAAACAGACGTCAAGAAGTTGCTTCATATTCATTGCACAACTCCATGAGCGCCTTTCTGGATCAGTTGAACAGAATCAACATGTGTTCCACATTTAATTTTGTGAGTAGTGTGCAATATAAATTACAGGCTGATAAAATTTAAAAGCTTGTAAAATTCAAGGATTCTAGACAATGAGTAACATTTCACAATACATCCACAAAACTTCCTTCAAAGTTACCATTACTTAATGGTTGATTTTCAAATAGGTTACAATTTTTGTAAAATGGTTAAATAAATTTATTAATAAAAAAAGAAACTGCAACTCCCAATGGACGTGAGGGTACAACTTTTCTAAAAACTCAAAACGGTATTTGAAAGTGAAAAAATTCCACTCCGATACCGGGTTTCTCTCAAGTTTTAGGGTTTATTTTGGCGGGCCTCAATGAATTTTATGGGATAAATTTCTCAACACATTGACTACGGTAGTGCGGTTGCTACGGTCAGTTTGGTTAGGTTAGAAGAAGTCGCATTGAAAAACCGGCTTTACTGCTAACACATTTTTAACCTTTCTGAAAAGCGCAAAGAATCCAATTGAACAACAATATGCTCCCTCATGATCTAAAATTTATTTCGTAAAAGGTAGCAAAATAGTTTCAATGGTATTTGTATATTCCGGTAGGCAAATGAGTAGTTTACCTAGTGGTACACACATGTACCAATACGTAGTCGACGTGTTAATGCCAACCCAGCCATCCCCACTGCTAAAGCAAGAGAAATGTAGAAGGAAGGAACACGGAAAATTTGTTCATTCAAGAATTACGTCGATTTACACTCGACAGGAAAATTATTGTGCGTACCTACACAGCGGCCTTTCCTAAATATTCCATTCGTTGCTTCGCTGACTTCAAAGGAGTAATAAAAACCATGCATCGCTCTTTAACGACGCAGTAATGAAGTTATCTCTATTTTATCACCAGCAAATAACACTGAAGTGTAGAAATAAATCTTTACGTAGCTGAAGTATGAATATCCACTAAACTACATTCAATACGAGAACAAACTTTCTATTCTGTTGAGCGACGCTGGGCTCTCAAATCAGTAAATAGAAACGTGAAAAAGAAAGTATTCAGTGAGGGTAAATGGAAAGGTCCATACCGCACTTTGATTAATGGAAGGCTAATAAATTGTAACGAGTGAGGATATGATTGAGCCGTCTCTGCTGGTAACCACGCTCGTCTTCGGACCAACTTGCAGGACCATGAGCCCCACCCACAGAAAAGGCAAGATATTCCATTGATTCACGTCGTCATAGCTGAGCAGTTGACGGCGTGAGGTTTCAGAAGTGAACTTGTCTACACTACGATCTGTAGCACGCAAGCTATGTTGACCTAAATGAATTCGAATTGCACGGCAGCTGCAAGATTTTCCATTGATTCACGTCGTCATAGCTGGGCAGTAGGCAACGTGAATTTTTTTTCAAATCAACTTGTCTACGCTACGATCTGTAGCAAGCAAGTCATGACGACCTGGAAGAACCCGAATCGCCAACAGAAAACAACAGCCCCAAGGTACTCCTATCAATCTCACAACAAAATCCAGTGAATGCGACGTAATTAAATTCCATCCTCAAACGAAGCATAAGCACTTCAATTCAAACGGAGGAAATTCACGGGAGTCAACGCATAATTTGGGCCCCAACAAAAGCAAGCGCTTTAATTTAAACGAAGGAAATTCACAAGAGTCTATGCATAATTTGGACCCTAATTAAGACAAGTGCTTTAATGCGAACGGAGGAAATTCACAGGAGTCTATGCATAATTTGGACCCTAATTAAGGTGAGCGCTTTAAAAAAAATTCAAACGGAGGAAATTCACAGTGGTCAACGCATAATTTGGGCCCAACTAAACAACGTCGACAATTGGACCAGTCACCCAAAAGCGCCTCAGTCCCACAGAAGAGTGAGCACTCGCAGCTCACGGTAACTCGCACGTTGTTCATGAAAGGATTGCTACAATGCCTCGAGATTCTTCGAAGCCTTCTGACCTAGTTCTCATAAAGGTGTTAACTCAAACTGAAACGCAGGGAATTTCAGGGTAGCCTTCAGAGTTTACGATGTTATCCAAGAGCTCCAATAGGCGTGAGAGAACGTCATTTTTCTAACTCCGATCTCAAGTCTCAACACAAAAATTTTTCATCGTCCTGAGGTCGTCGTTCAATGGAAGCATTGCCAGAAAGTTCACGTGTTCAGTGTTCGGATGGAAGGATACAATGATTTTGTTTCTTCGGCATCTTGGGTAGAACACAAGTTCTCTTTCGAAAACTTCCTCGTATTCGACAAGTTATTTCTCATAGACCCCACCAATTAGTTCTTCAATCCTGCTGATCATGACGAAAGACGCAAGATATGAAGTCAGTCACTATAAGTACGAAGACTTCACATTTATCAATCGCCTCTCGAGCATCCCAGTGATAATTACGTAGTAAAACTGTCAGTCGTAATCTATGTAGTGGTTTTGACCGGTCGACTTCATACCAGGAATGACACTGGTTCGATTATTCTCTGCCTAACAGTTGAGACAGAACAGAGCTTATTTTATCAAGGTTTCAAGAGCAGTCGCTCAAAGGAGCACTCGAGCCCTCGCTTGCTCCTTGTCCTCGAAATGGGAACGAACGAATGTAGCGGCTAGGCGCAGTAGGCGGCTTGCAAACGATTGTCGTTTTCCTATGAATAAAAAATGTTATCTGCTTAATTCAGAGTATATTTAGTTTCGATATTAGCTTGCCTAATTTGAAGCATAGATGCGCTAAATACCACACGGCTTCTTTACAACAAAAGCATCGATGGAGAGAAGTATTCGCTGTAAATGCAGGGATCACACGAAGGGAAAACGCTATTTTACGAGTCGAATTTCCGTGCTTAAATTAAAATTTCAACCCACTGATTTAATTTTAAATGCGAATTAGCCTTAATACTTCAATGCGAAGGCAATAAATCGATCAAATAAATCATCAATAAGGCACAGTGCAAATATTCCAAACGTTGATTAGAAACCATCAGCGCCAACTCGACAGCAACCTCCCGCAAATCCTGCACCGTTTTAATCAATGCGAAACGCCAAAATTTAATCATGTTCAGTCGGGCGAAACGAGACCTAAAGGTCAAATGATGAACGTCCAAATGGTACAAGGTCAATATCTTCAGTCCTCTTCATGTTATTTGTACAACAAATGGAAAAAGAAGTACTGAAAGCTACTTGCCACTCAAAAAATGGCGTGATTGTAACTTTTCACACTGAACCAAGGATTAAGGTGCACAATTTAATACCAACGTAACTTGAAGATTATAGGGTTATATTTGCAACCTGAGCTCAAAATATCATTAAAATGCCACTCTTGGTAGGCAATGCTCGAGATGCACGAGATGAAAAATTATAAGTACCAGGTGCTCAATATCAGTGATATAGACCAAAATTATACGGAATTATTACAATTATAAGACCAAAATTATACGGAATTATTATAATTATAAGACCAAAATTATACGGAAATATTATAATTACAAGACCAAAATTATACGGTATTATTATAATTATAAGACCAAAATTATACGGAATTATTATAATTATAAGACCAAAATTATCCGGAAATATTGTAAGAAAAATCTTCGAAGTGTCCACACAAGCATGTACGACAGGGTTAACTGTTAATAGTGGAGGCAACGTTTACACGTCCACCACGTGTTGGTACATATGTGAACCACTCGGGAAATTGTTCGTTTATGCACCAATAACAATCGATACCGTATCACTGATTTCACTACCTTTATTTAAATTGGACAATGGCATGCAAGATAAAATGTTATCGTGCAATTATATTTTTCCCGCATGTTAGAAAGGATAAGAAGGTAATCAAGCAGTAAAAATGGCTTTTCAATTCTACTTCTTCCAACCTAACCAAACCAACTGTAGCAACAGCAGAAACTAGGTGAACGTGTTAAACAGTGGACAATGCTTCACATATGAGCGTTGCTAAGAAAGCAGCTCGACTAGCAAGCACTGCGATGAACTCGAGAGATCCCAAAGTGTGGCCGGATAGCAACGGTCACACGCGGACCGCATTTGGTCACTTGGAAAGAATGGCTCCGACATTTTATACGCCGGGTCACACAACTTTCCCTAGTAAGGAAAGTACTGAATCCATTAATGACTGTGGAGCGGGTCTAGAACAAGCCGAATAAGGTATGATGGATGAGGATCATATTTACGCACCGCCTTGCAAAGGAGAAATCACACAGAGCCAGCCGAAACGTCATGGCGAGAAGTCTGCATCAATTTTGCCTCGAGGAGAGCAGTCTCATGTCCTGAGAATAATCGTATCCAACAAATGAAAGTTTAAAGCCGTTTACGAGACCGAAGGCCACAGCAGTGAATAAAATTTCTCAAAGCCCAGACATAAATAAACGCAATTTACCTCGAAATTGAAACGCTTTTTTAGAATATAAACAAGGAGCAAACGTATGCGAAAGCGCCGGTTCAAAGCCTCATCAAAAGCTAAGCCTGTTTGTTAGCACCGCGGCACACAGCACACAAACAATAAACAAGAGAGGGTCCAAGGAACGCGAACAGCTGGCACCCCACACGACCACGCACGGTCGTCCCGTCCACAAAGATCAACACACCAACTTCACGAAAGCCAACAAAGAAACCTTAGTGGTGCGAAGAAATGCCGAATTGATTCGCGTACTTAGAACGCGACCATGTTGCTAGGTGCGACTGCTCTACACCGTCGTTAAAATGAGTTGATGACCAAAGAACCATACCAACTTTACAAAAACCAACAAAAAACCATACCAACTTCACGAAAAGCAACAAAGAACCGTACCAACTTCACGAAAGCCAACAAAGAAACCCTAGTGGTGCGAAGAAACTTCGAATTTATTCGCGTACTTCCAACGCGACCATGTTGCTAGGTGCGACTGCACTCTGCACCATCATTAAAAATGAATTAATGACCAAAGAAATGGGCTGGAGGTGCACGCCAGGAAGCGATAGCACAAGAAACATCTCCATTGTTGGGTTATTTGCCGTGAAATTCAACAATTAACAGACTGATTCACGTACGCCCTTGCAATCAAGGGTTTGATCATTTCAGTGAGATGGTAAACAAAGGCAGATAATAGTGAATACGCTGAAGTAAAGCAGGTAATATACAAGCCGGCTTAAAAAAAAGTTTGAATATCTGTGTTCAACTGAACGAAATAAATAGATATAAAACTGAAAAATTATAAATACAAATACTTAAAATACAAAAAACTTGGGCCATACAAGTAACCACGACGCGACTATAACAGTGTAAATTATTTTACTTCATAAAAAAAAGTCAACACGTTTGTACGACGGGGCTTGAGTATTTTGACAAGTCTCTACTAGTACTTTCATTCTACGAGCGTAGACGTCATATTTAATAGGAACCTCGATAAAATGACCCTGATAGCGAATACAACGAAATCAGGAATATCATCAGATGAGATCTCGAACTATCGCAATAATAGCAGACTCTCCAATAACAGAGAGTAAGCATGCGACTGGAGCACAATGAAAACGCACACTCGTTTGAAAAACATGTGTCAGAGGAAAGAACAAGCCAACACGCAAAAATAGTGCAGAAGTTCAACATTAGGCTTAAAACGATGGGCTTCCCTTCACTCGCGGTGACAAATTACAAACAATCTGACAGACAAGAGACAGATTTTGCACACAGGAGAGAGATTCATGGAGCGCAGACACACAAACCCAAGCTAAACCAGTAACTCCTTGTGCTGAGACAGAAAAATATTGGCGTGCTACTAAACAGTATATCCTTTAAGATTAGAATAATAAAGCTGCACGAGATCTATGAGTGACGAAGATGCCTAAAATAGAAACTACAGAACAAGCTTATGTCACCAGTCCAAGCGGCCATCGAATCAAGGTCTATGCAAGCTAGCAGATGGTCACTGACGCCAGAGCACAAAAACCTCATGGGACGACTCAAAAGGCCAACGGATCAGGTCCGCGCAAACCGAGAGAACATACAGAGTGGTCACCAACATGAGTGTAAGACCATAAGGGAATATGAATCATGCCTGCCTGTCGTTGGTCTGCCTGACAACAGACCAACGTCATCAACAGGAATGCAAAAACAAGTCTGCACAGACCAAAGCCTCATACATGGCTGTCAAAAACACGAGTGTACGACCATCAGAGAAAATGAATCAGGTCTGTCTGTACATAATGAATCAGGTGTGTCTGTCGTTGGTCTGCCTAACGACATATAGACCAACGTCACCAACAGGAGTGCAACAGGTCTACGCAAACCAAGGCTTCTATACAGAAGTGTCCCCAACACGAGTGTACAATGACCTTAAGAACCAACGAGTCAGGTCTGCGCAGATGGAACCTAAATGGTCACCAGCCGGCCTGAGCGTTGGTACCGGCCAGGAAACCGTGCGTCTCCTCACGTTCACAATAAACCACAGAAAGCACCAGCCAGTCCGTCCAACCGGCAACCTCCCTCCCACTTGTGCCAAGCGCCGGCGCTTGTGCATGTATGGCGACAAAAGAATTGAGCACAGAAAGCATCAAAATCTCGAATGCAGTATGCTACATCTGACTTCGGGGAAAAAAAGAACGCCTACAAGATTAGCCTTGCATAAAAATAACGGAGATTGAACTCAGACACGAAGCACACGTTCATTTCCAAAAAATTATCTGAAGCATTTATAAAAAAAATGAAAATTAAACGCTGATTTTAAGCTTGGCCGTGACAACCGATGGTTTAGATGTAATTAAAAAGTAGCCCAAAATAAAAGATGTTTGTTCGAATTGTTTCTCATGTATGGTTTAAGCTCGCAATCACAGCCCAAAATTCCTTCATGAACTTGTGCTATACAATAAAATTCTCGGAAGTCGATCCCCAGCAGACAGACAAGCAATTTTCGCAATGCAAGCCAATGCCATAAGAATTGTTCTGCCAAAACGTCAAGGAACTCGTGAATCTCATTAGAGATTGTGCATCCCATAGGCAAGTCGTTAGTCATTCCACAAGACCAGAAATCGTATCCACACCAAAGGACATCGAGATTACGACACAAACCAAGTTGGAGCACGGCAAAAATACAAAGCTATTTCTGATATGAAGACGTTATCAGGCGCGATATGCTTCACAGTCTTCATTTAGTATCGCAGATACTGGAGATTGTGATAAGCAGATTTAGCACACGGAACGCGGAGATGTCCTCTTCGCATCTAACTTCCTCGATCAAGAAGTCCAGTACACAAAATATAACATACCTTGTGTAAATGGATGTATCTGTACAGCAGGAAAGTGCTTCAAGTTTATGTAAGCATAGTGATACCGAATCGAAAAATGCACGCTTAAAATTAGAAAAGCTGACGCATCGGTTTTCTTCGGATCAATATGCCACTAAAAAAAATTTATTCAAACATCCGAACAAGTCAGAGTGCAAGCAAGAGGAACTTATTATGCACATTAATAACTAATCATTTTATTATACTTCTTCAACGTCAATATCTTCAACGTCAATATCTTGAACACCGGCAGCTTTTTCCTGATGCAAAAAGCAATTTACACAACGACCATCACTAACAAAAGTAACGAATAATGAGAAAGGACACAAGAGGTCAACTTTCTACGATGACCGGAGAAACTTCCAACAATTTACTCGGTTCGTTTCGTAAAATGACTTAATGGTCTGTTGCTGTTCGACCACACCCGTCGGAAGGAAATACGCTCGGGGGAAGGGTCAAGCCATTTCAATTTGGTGGAATTGCAGTAACGAGGCGGTAGAAACATCGGCCAGAAGAGAAAGAACAAGAAAATAACACAAATGTAGTAACCAGGCGATACAAACACAGTCCTGAACAGAATGAACAAGAAAAATAGAAACCCTTTCTTGCACCATTCTCTCAATCATCTATTTCGACAATTGACATGAGTATTACGAAAACCATCTGTGTATATTAACTGAGGATCTTTACGTTAAAACATTTTATAAACCATCGACGTTTTTTACATCATCTTAATTGGTAATAACCGTTTTTCTTTCTTTTTCTTATACTCAAAGTTCAATGCGATGTTTAGGCTTACAATGTCAACAAAAGCCACCAGAGGATGTCGTACGACCAATTCGCCACACGAGCAAACAATTCGCCGATAGAAAGTGAGCAGATAGCGAAGCAGCTGATACGAAAGCACAGAAACGTCACTCGTGCTTGAAAAAAACTATTCGTTTTCCGGCTGCTTGCCTAACTACCAAACTCAAAATCGCAGCAAAAATTGGATTGGATTGCGAGTTAGTTTAAGCCTCTAACCATAACAAAGGTGTTGCTAAGAGAGGAGGGAGGCACCATTAAGTTAAGGAAATGAGGAATCTATGCACAAGATTGGATTTATCTGACGGATTTGTTGGTACGTTGCACCTTGAACATATAAACAGTTAGATTGAAACCGAATAAAAATTGAAGGAAAAAGTAATAGGTGATGAAATCGGATGTCAGCAGTGAACCGACAAGAGATGGTCCGTATCTAGCCACAAAAACCTGTCTTATTTAAAAAAAAAAAGAAGGCCAGCTTAACCCTCAGTGCGAGACACCACATCTCCAGATCGCCAGTTTTGATTGGTAAATAGTTTATCCACCCGATGGGTTAAAGCAAATATATTACGCATTTATTTTCAGCCAAGGGATCATCCGCTTCATAACCGTATGGAGTCCTATATATAACCTGACACTAAAATACCAAATTAACAACAGCCAATGTGTATTAACACGCAGACTACGATGGGTTAAACTGAAGTTCAATATTCAACTCAAATTTAAAGTAAAAGTTAAGGCAAATTTATAAATACTAAACATTGACGGGGTCCAAGATTAAATACCATTAATTTAAAAAAGGTTATTAATATTTTTAAGCAGGAAAAACCTAAGCACGACCCATGGGTGGGTCGTATCGCAAGCAACGTGTTAACATATTGACTACGTTTGCACAGTTGGTTTGGTTATGTTGAAAGTGGCAGAATTCAAAAGTCGTCTTTAGTGCTCGATTATATTTTCATCCTTTCTAAAAGCGTGAGAAATATAGTTGCATAATAATATTTCAACTTGTTCGCTATATATATTTTAAATGAAGGTAGTGAAACCATTGAAATGCTATTCATTTATACCGGTATGTGAATGAACAATTTTTCTAGAGGTACACATATGAAGTAATTGTTAAAGAAGCATGCCTCCCTTGAGCAAACGCCTGCAACTTGGCTGGGGACCGGATTTCGAGAATTAACTCGTCTCAGAGCCACAGTTGGCAGCGTCAGTTCTTCGCAACCAAGCCACAGTAATTACTTGTTATCTTTTTCGAATAAAAGTAGCGACTGATCCACGTGTAAAAATGTGTTCTAAACAAGAGCTGCGATGATATACGTTGTTTAACATATTCCCGTGTTATTTCAGCGTTGCTGAACCAAAACTGATAAAATAATTCACCTTATTTGACAATAAATAACAACTTCAGTTAAAATTTAGCGGTTATTTAAATTTAGCTCAAAATAATAACGGATTTCTATACCTCGTCCAAAAGTTTGCATCGTGTGCGAGCTCTATAAAGCATTTCCCTGTAGGACTTACCATAACTTAAGACGGGAAGAACAGCAGCATCCATGTTGGACAAAAACGGAGTAAACTTCAGACTAAACTTCAATGGTACGTAACTTCAGACTAAACTTCAGTACGCACAGTAAGGCACGGGATGTCCAATATCACAAGACTAAAATGGGATGCCCTTGACACCGTGACNATTGGTAAATAGTTTATCCACCCGATGGGTTAAAGCAAATATATTACGCATTTATTTTCAGCCAAGGTATCATCCGCTTCATAACCGTATGGAGTCCTATATATAATCTGACACTAAAATACCAAATTAACAACAGCCAATGTGTATTAACACGCAGACTACGATGGGTTAAACTGAAGTTCAATTTTCAACTTAAATTTAAAGTTAAAAGTTAAGGTAAATTTATAAATACTAAACATTGACGTGGTCCAAGATTAAATACCATTAATTTAAAAAAGGTTATTAATATTTTTTTTAAGCAGGAAAAACCTGAGCACGACCCATGGGTGGGTCGTATCGCAAGCAAGGTGTTAACATATTGACTACGTTTGCACAGTTGGTTTGGTTAGGTTGGAAGTGGCAGAATTCAAAAGTCGTCTTTAGTGCTCGATTATATTTTCATCCTTTCTAAAGCGTGATAAATATAGTTGCATAATAATATTTTAACTTGTACGCTAAATCTATTTTAAACGAAGGTAGTGAAACCATTGAAATGCTATTCATTTATACCGGTGTGTGAATGAACAATTTACTTAGAGGTACACATATAAAGCAATTGTTAAAGCAGCATGCCTCTCTTGAGCAAACACCTGCAACTTGGCTTGGGACCGGATTTCGAGAATTATCTCGTCTCAGAGCCACAGTTGGCAGCATCAGTTCTTGGCAACCAAGCCGCAGTAATTACTTGTTAACTTTTTCGAATAAAAGTAGCGACTGATTTACGTGTAAAAATGTGTACTCAACATGAGCTAGCGATGATATACGTTGTTTAACATATTCCGTGTTATTTCACCATTGCTGAACCAAAACTGATAAAATAATTCACCTTATTTGACAATAAAAAACAACTTCAGGTAAAATTTAGCGGTTATTTAAATTTAGCTCAAAATAATAACGGATTTCTATACCTCGTCCAAAAGTTTGCATCGTGTGCGAGCTATATAAAGCATTTCCCTGTAGGACTTACCATAACTTAATACGGGAAGAACAGCAACAGCAGCATCCATGTTGGACAAAAACGGAGTAAACTTCACTCTGAACTTCAATGGTACGTAACTTCAGACTAAACTTCACTACGCACAGTAAGGCACGGGATGTCCAATATCACAAGACTAAAATGGGATGCCCTTGACACCGTGAC
>JACJUY010001399.1:93443-147144 GCA_014220935.1 Platorchestia sp. MABIK | reverse complement strand
GCATCCTTCCTCTGCCTCACCCTTTTGCGATGACTAGTCAAACTATTTTGTAACCCTCTCAAGCTTGGTAGTAATAAATGAGAATCACCATTAAGCAAACCCTCCGTTAAGTTTTCCTTAAAAATCCTTACAAAGTGTACGTTTGGCATACTTTTAGTGCTTAACGTATAAGTTTTGTGACATTTCTGCTAAAAAATCGCGTATATGAAAATGCTGAAATACACTTTTCTAACAATTATGACCACTACATGAAAACGAGACTATATGAAATAAGACCATGTTTTTTGATTCTCGGAAAGTTTGAATAATTCTGTCGTAATCTCTATTGGCGGTAAAATTTTCTTAGTTTTAATCACTTTTGAGAGAAATTCACAACATTAGAATGTAATGATAGCTCGAAAGAAAGCGAATTATAACCGCAGCTACTAACGCAGGTGCTACAAAATGCATTATGAAATGCATCATGCATCTTCTACTTGTAATTTCTTCAGAGAGATTTGCCCAAAATTGTGTTTCCAATGATGACCTTATACAATAAATACATCCCTTTGAAGAAATGCCAGATTCATTTCCGCATTCTGAGGTTTCAAAAACCTGGATGCAAAATCGGTCGTGAATGACAAAACCTGATTAAAGACGAGATTGTTTAAGGGGATCTAGGGCCCATGCGTCTTCGGTGGAAGAGCGCTGCGGTCGCTGCAATAAATGGCGCAAGCCGTTAATTTCGAGGCCTCTAAACAAAAGAAACATGGCTATTTCTCCGCTGTCTAATTTGGTGGCTCAATTGAAGTTGAGAATTGCACCTCCAACCAAAACAGTGCGCTAAAAATTGTGCGAAACGAGAAGCTTCTCTTTTAGCTGACGAACTTTGGGCGACGTTTGTTTTCATTGTGTTCCACAATGCAAAGCCAATAGTGCTCAGTTTTTGCTTGCTGATGATGACTTATGTTAAAATACAGTTAAGCATTGCTGTTGTATTCATTCGTTGGGCTAGTACGTGCACGCCACAGACTTTGGTAGTCCTCATGTTTCTGAATGCAGAAAGGAAATGGATTTTATACGATATTCTTTCGTCTCGTTCATTGCAGAAGTTCCAACGTTGAGATTCTGGCTCCTAGTGCTAAGCCTCGCAAAATAAGTTTAATGGAATCATTCAAATTATACATGTATGTATAAAAAAGATACTGTATCAAAATAGGACTATATTAATTCAATAATATAATGATATTATAACTTAGTAACTAAGTTAATGATACTTTATTTATTATTCAAATAATTTAACACTTTTCCCTAGAATTGGTATTTACTAATAGGCCTGTCTGGTTTCTCACTGTTGTGTATCCATTTATTAGATGCGCCTGTGAATTTGGATAGGTTATATTGTAAAAACTCATCTCCATTACATGGAATATATCTACATATATGTACTTGCTTACACATGTAAACACATATACATCAATATATTACAAATATGTGTGCATCTGTATTATATGTATACGTTATATTTATATTACCAATAATGGGAAGCATGACTAGGTTCGATGCCATAACTTCAAATCAATAACTGGAGCTACTCAGTTTCGTATTTCCCTTCTATGCATGAGCACTTCAAAAAGTTTTTTTACTTCATGGAAGCAATATAATTTTAATGGAGAGCAAATCAACATTCAAGAATTCAGCAAATCGGCGGTTGCATTGCCCCAACTAGATCCAATTAGAGCACACCAAACTCTTTGCTAAAAACACTCGAGATGAAAATAATGAGAATCTTTTTCAAATAAAACACTGCTCGACAGCAGCTAGCATCTGAGATTCTAACCACACGGGAAATGATTCCGTTACATCGTATAGCACTTTCCTAGCGCCTTTATTTTTTGAGGTGGAAGTTCCAAAGAAAATTCCAGCCAGTCAAATTGGCTGAGGCAGCGAGTTGTGATCTTCTTGCCAGAACGGTGTAGCCTTTGAGCCATCGCTTGAGCTGCGAGGGATTTTTCCATATAGAACTCACTTCAAGACGGCGAAAGTATAACGAGTTTTTACTTTGCCGAGTGAGGATCGTGTTTGGCGAGAGATGATTTACTTGAGGACTCTATGTGCTCCATAGAGGGATAAGATTTTGGTCTGACTGCGAGGTTTTTAAGCGGCTTAAGCCTTCACACCGTCAGAAAACGAGGCTTGAATTTATTTTATGAAGTATTGTCGCTCGTTTAAATTTTTCCGATTGAAATAACTTCTTGCGGCGTGGAGTTGACGACGGCATGTTGCTGGGGTTCCAGAGTGCGATGATGCACGCGTGTGCCATGCGATGTTTCATTGGTCATAGGAGCTCATACGGTGATAGCGATGAGCTACGTGAATGCAGTGAAGACTTTTTAGCTCAGTACTAGCTACTCAATGTAAACACCCCACACATCTACTGACCTCCATGAAAATTAACCCTCATTTAATTATTCCGTGAGTGTTAACCGTATCTGTCTATTTCCTTATCGAACAGTTCATTTCAACTTCTCAAACCAATTAGAATCTGTCGATGAACTTTGCCTGAGAAACTTTTCCATGGCCAAGTGACATCAGCCGACCGACTTCCGTAATTGTGCCAAAGCTATTAGGCTACAGCAGAGAAGGAAAAAAATCTGACTGAAGAGGCCGGAAACTGATATTGACGTCTGAGAGTGAAAACAAATCGAATAATGATGTTTGCTAGCCATAATAGCTTTGGGCGTATTATTTGGCTTGCCTCAGATGTATAGCAGTACTCATTTTCTAGGAACCATAGAAAGAAGCATTAGCACAATACTTGTGTGAAACATCTTCATATTCTAACGGACTGTCTCTCAATCAGAGGTGCTTGTATAAAAATGATATTTCTTTCGAATTTACCTACAATCGCAATATCCTACAGATAAAATATTTTATTGTTTTTTCTTTCTACTTTATAATCCTTCATTGCTGCTTTGTGGAGATAGTGATATTCAGGGGTTAATTTTTAGGTTTCTGTCTTCGTTGGCTTCAGCATTACGAATACTATTGCCATCTGTTTATGAAGGCATTTTTCACGAAGTTCAACTAGGATATTATAGCTGAAATTTTAAATTAAAGTTCCGTTTCAGGTTTGTTTTATAAATGAAAGTATACAGCAAACTTTAGCATCGCAGGAGCTGAGTAATGAGTTAGTGTCTTTATCCAAGGTCTTTGATGGGCATAGACCCAGCAAATCGGAACACTCAATTTCATAACCATGTGTAATCTATTTTCCCTCAATGTCGTGAATCATATGCAAAGAATAAAATGGATAATGAACAATTACATTTTCACCTTTTTCATAATTAGTCGCATTGTAACATTCCGTAGCTTCTTTTCCGAAGTAATTGCCGAGAGGAAGACTCAATCTCTTTTGTCTTTTGTAGTTTGGACGAACAGGAATATTTGACAAGCGAGGAAGCAGCTGCGAATTCCACCGTAATTTGCTTACTTTGTTATTTTGTTCTTCGCGTCGCTCTTTGAGCGAGATTCCTTCCATTGTGTCAGAATTTGTTTTTTCTTTTTTTCCACCTCAACAGTGGTGACTGGAAGGTATTGCCATGAAATGTTTTTACGTACACTTTTTATCTCAAATACGAATTTGACAACTAATGCACGAACTAATTCGTTTGCATGCTGAGAGTTTTAAGCTGTTTAAATGCCTGCAGTCTTTTAAATATAGCTATTGCAAAATATTACATTTAAGTTCATTATATTTTCTACTTTTGAAAAACATTTTCCACAAACTGTGAAGAAGACCTATATGTTCTAAGAAATCATTAATTAGGCGAAAATTTATCCTATACTTCCTAAACAATACAAAAAAATTTCAGTGATATTTCTACATTACAAAAATGTGTGTGTAAATAAGCTTAAAATACATTATCAAGATTATTGATTTATGCTTGAGCTCTGATTGAAGTGGTCATTTTTTTCCACGGTCATTTGTTCTGTGACTTAGCTTTCCATTCAATAACAAGAAATCTCGAGCTTTTGATGTTTCCTTTCCCATAAATCATCTGAAAGCTCTTCTAACAAAAATGGCTGATTTAGAATCATTAGTGTCATCTAATAAGGTACGATTGACGTACAGTGCTTTCCACCCAACAATTTCAACGCCTGCCTTAGTCTGCAATTTGAAAGCTTTTTTAAAAAATAATTCCAATTGGTATTATTTTTAATTTGAATAATTTGTAGAAAAAGCAAAAGGAAACTTAAAACGATTCAGTTTTTTTTTTTCATGCAGTTTCAGTACTTTTAATTTGTTTGAATTGTGTAGTCTGCGTGTTTCATTTTTGTATGATGCTGTTCGACAAGGGTTTTACGGTCGTTTGAATGTTCGGAATCTCCATCACCATTTTCCTCTCTCTGATATGGAGTAGTTGGTACTTCGGCATGTAAATGAAGTAGTCGTAGTATTATTCTGTTCATCTGTTTTTAGGACATCCAGTGAGCCAAAACTTATTGAGTAAAGACTACCGCCTGCAAACGTCCCTCCTATTTTGCCGTTTGTGTCCGGCTGACCTAAAACCTAATGCTAAAATTTTGACTCAGATGGCTTTCTGGGTGTGTCAGAAAACTCAATCTCCAGCTTTTAGGATTCATATAAAATTACTTCTTAGGCTAAAGGTTCAGGGTAGGTTAGGTAAGACTTGGACGGGTTAGGTTAGGTGAAGTAGGTTTGGTTCATTTCTCTAAAAAAATATTGGCCGATAATCTTAACACGACATTAGGAATTATTACCATTATCATTTTTATTTTCAGCATTTTTCTCGTGATAATAGCCATCAATAATAACATTCTTCAACATTGTCAACATTATAGTGGGACATATAGCTCTGGATTTTCATCTTTTACCATCATTGCGCAGAACGTTTCAGAGCAATTTAATCAATCATCGCATCATATTGAACCTCTCCAATGCTTGGTGAGAGAGAGATATAGAAATATACGCCACTACGCGCAGCTATGTATAAGATGTGATAAACAGTCAATGGAAAGTGTTTTTGGATTTACGAAGAATTCCATTTGAGAACGAAATCTATGCAAGCTTTTGTTTTCGACCATGTTGAAAGCCAAAAAGTTTTCTGTGTAGAAGAGTTCGTAAGCAACTAAGAATTCGCACATCCTGGTCATAAAGTGATTTGCGCAAACGTCTACGAGAACGTTACAGAACTCGTATTGCGAGGGTATTAAGTGATGTGTCTAAAGTTTTTGTTGGGAAGCGCATTGTTCGAATGTTTTGTTAAATCAGCTAATCTTGCTCTCTTATTTTTATTACGGTCGCCACGGCTCCCTGGTGACTTTTATGGTTTGAATGTTCTTAGCATAAAAGGACTTGTTTGTAAATGTTTACAAGTAGAGCAGATTTTAAGTTTCTTAGTCACAAAGTGACCTTTCTTTGAATTTCCACTTGAGTAGTCGGGTTTTCGAATGTGCAGGACACTGAGTGATCATTCCAAGGTATTCATAAGGAATTTAATTAAAATATTCTGGAGTGTACATGAAACAAATACTGTAGATCTGAGTCAAAGTATCCGCAAGCAATGTACTCTTTTTGTAACAGAGATTTATTTTCCTCATCAATACTGATGTTACATTATTTTTTTGCGAGTCATGAAAGCCTACAACAAAAAGAGCTGGCGATTTTTTGAAACCTGTTAACAGCCCAATCGCTCGGTATACTCATCCAATGGAAACTCACTCGTATAAAATAAGGGTTCTGCAAGATTAAGCAATTAAATGAAATTTTCAAACTTCAAAAGACTTCGTTACAAATTTGATCCTGTTGAAAATAAATTGAAAGCAAATGGGCACCCAATCGACAGGGTTTTAACTGAAACAAATGCTCTAAATTCCGTGGAGTTTGCGCAAGTATAACTATTTTTTTTTAAATCTCCCAGTTTCATGCCAATAGCTTTATGTCGTAGACAGCTGTGATCTACTGTTCTAAAAGTAGTATGAGTTTTCATGCTTTGAATAAGCCGAAGAACGTCCATATGGATAAACACGCAACGTTTGTCACAGTGCTGCAAGAATAAAAATATGTTACACATATTGGTGAAGCGCGAGAGAAAGATCACGCTCTATCTTTTAGTTGCTTCATGTTAACTTTATATTGACCAGCAATCAGAAATCTTAATTAATTGATTATGATTAATTAAGAATCTTCATTTTCATATAGAAGGAATTGAACTCTTCATTGAACTCTTCAACTCTTCATTTTCATATAGAAGGAATTGAGCCCTGTAATCTTCAGTTTGTTGGAGTAGTTCTTTCAAAAAATTTTTTTTTAAATTGCAGCGTTGCAATTGAGAAAAAACAAAACTAATTCAGATTCTACTTTGTGAAAAAGTTGTTGAGTTAATTTGTACTGTTTCCGCGTTGGAAATAATCACATATAGAAAGATAAAAAACCTTTATGCGTCATTCGAGTAACGTATCTTTGTTCGTGGTGGGCTCTTTGAGAAGCGGATCCATAAACTCCAAATTTACTGAACACTTGATAAGGAAACTCTGCGTTTTTTACGGTTGTCATAAGCTTAATTTAAGCAGACGTCGACGGCCTCCCCGATCACGATTAATTAACTTCTGTGCATCGGACACTGGAAACTTGGAGACTGACATGACCCTGGAGTTGCTGCAATTAGAAATTTCAAAGTTAGTCCGTAGACGAGATCTCTGGGCTACCTCGCGTAGACTCCATCGAAATTGATCCGAATTCGATAGTTTCTCACTGGCTTTATTGGGATCCTTATGGGCACTATCTAATGATCATGATCATTCTCTTTGTAATGATATTATGATCATTTTACATTGAGGTAACATTGGTTGCACCTCTTGTAAGGAAAAAAGTGACGATTGCTGTGAATGTAAATGTGCACGTAACTGTTGTGTCATTCCTTAGTTGAAAACGCCCTTTTCCCGCAGACATTTTCTATTTTTCCATGCATTTCTTGGTTAAAAACAGAAGTTTTTAAGAGAATGAATACATATTAATGCTTGACTGAGGAGTTCCGTTTGGATTGATAGGCGTTTACGAGAAGAAAATTTCTAGGCTCGATAGTGCGCACAAGAATTACGCATCACTTTTGACAGCGATGATTATGACGACGATTGTAAACTGGCATTGCCAGTTCTCACTAGAGCATGAAGTTCAAATCAAAATCTTATTATGCACCTGCAGGAGTGATTATTTTGCTCGTACGTGTTTGCAACACAAAATTACACTAATTTTATACATTCGAAATATGACAACTGAAAAGTGTGGTAATTAAAACGATGATCCGGCGCCGTTGACAGCTTTACTGGTGAGTGATCATGCAGACACACATTCAATGGGGAACAGCAAACCGTCATCTAGAAGCCATCCATCACCGCTTATCATCCTAATAATCTTCTAAACAGATAGGCTGTTTAAGTGTAGAGAAGTATTATCCACAAAACTTTAATTTACGTTTATTTAACGTTGACATAATCTAAATTCAAAATATTTATCGCGCTTTTTACGCAATTGGTGTGCCAATTTCAGTACCAACCACAGTCCGACTATTGGGTCACAGTACAAACCACAGGTACGACTATTGGGTCATGATTTCAATCCAGTTCTTATTTACGTTGATATGAAAAAAAGCTTGAAAAAGCGTTGAGACGATGAACTGAACTGATCTCGTGTCAGAGTTTTCATTCACTGGCAAACATCAACGCAATTCTGAATTGTCAATTTCCAACTCGAATTCTTTCGATAAAGCTCGAGACGAATCATGAGGATCTGCTCATGGACTTCACGCTCAATGGAAAGGTTCTTTCATAAAGTTGGCAGAGCGTGAGTCAATTTTTAGGATCTCTACAGTTCTTAGTTGGAGCGCTAGGTTATGCTGGATATTCTTTGAACGAACACATCAGTCGTGTGCGAAAATTGCTTCATTACATTTTCAGATAACACGTTTTTAGTGCTTGATAGAGGCTCTTTGAAAATTTTCCGATGGTATTGTGTGCAATTTGCAAATTATTTGTGTAACGTCAACTTAAATAATTCCTTCTCACTTTGGCTTTGAGAGTAATGCTGACATTCAAGCAAATATTCTGCTGCTTCAACGTGCGTTTGTGATGCAAGAACAATGAAAGGAAACGTTGATATGGTTTCCTGGGGATACGATGATATTCATAGTATCATGTTCACGACAGGAGTCTCATTTTTCTCATTGTTCTTTCAGTACTTCAGGCTACCACACCTTTCACGCGTTTGGGCAACGTGGGTTCCATGCCAAACTCTTAATAAGTTCAAAAGACCGCAACGATAATGATGTGTCTTAACTTCCCACAGCTGTTTCGCTTCGTCGTCGTTGCCACATCGGCTATTTTTGCTGACTCGGCTTACGAAGGAGCGAGATATCCTCGTCGTATTTCTAAAGAAGTGCTCCTTAGCGTTCAGACGACTTTCGGTTATCGTTCCATAATACCTTGACGAGCTTTTAAACACATTCTGGTGCCTGCTGATTAGATGCTTCAAGTCTAGACGACGTTCTTTATTTCTTCTTTAAATAACCTTCTGGTTCGTGGAAATTCAGATCGCTGAAATCACCAATGGCTTAGGGTTTTAGGGGAGCAGTAAAGATTTTATAAAAGTGGATGACTTAGGCGTCATCATAGAATAAGAAGAGCATATCCTATGGAGTTGTGACGATATTATCCGCCTCTAATTTGAAATTTTATTAGATTTGTTCCCAGGTGAATTGGAGAAGACGCTTAATTTCATCTCAGCATTAGGTACTTAACTACAGTGTAATTCTTTTGCTCTCAGTTTCAAAAATGCTATTCATTTATTTACTAGTCTAATTAATTGATTTTTTTTTGCACTTATCATCCCATAAAAGCATCGTCAACACGGCTAAAATTTCTAAAAGCATCTTCTAAAAGCGAAGTTAGAGGAAATGTTCAAAAACGTATGACTGTCGAAAACCAATACTTCCATTTTTATTAATTAGGTCAACGCTCTTGTATTTGGACACAAATAGCACGAACTTCATCAAAAAAATCAAGGCATTGCATGTAACAAACTTTTTTCAAGATATTATAAAACTACGACCGGAACGCATTACACGAGTGTTTCGCGTGGAAGCTAGTTAATCTTAATCTTTATATGAATACGCAACCATGGAGTAATCTCCATATCGAAGCAGCGTGAACATTAGTCGGGTGCAGCGACATAGTGCAGTCTCGTGTACGCACGAAGTGCTTGCGTCGTCGCACGCAGCGCGGCCACCGCAGCGTTTTCCAGGGTAACGTGCGCATAAAGGTGTCCCCAGAGTGATGGTGTTGGCCCGAGCTGCTCGCCCACCCTGTGGTCCCGTGCGGTAGAGTGCGCTTGCTCTCTCCGCCTTGCGCGAAAATGTCAAGCGCATATCGGGACAAAGGCATACATGTCCCAGCAACGCTGCTCAGAACAGAGCAGTTGCAAGTCAAGCCCTGAAGCGATCACACACCCGTTTGAAACAGCAGCTGAGTGACATGTGTTCTATTTGCGAGGGACTCCCAGGGCGTGATGTAGTTCTTAAGTAGACCGGGAACATCATTCGTTTAAGTATTACGCGGTTGCGTGGGCATTGCTGAATATGACTTCACTTCCCCAGGCGGACACCGCTAACATGTATTTCACGGATGAACTGATGGTTCTTTCACTATATTAATCAGAGTATTAAAAATGGTCTACCTCACACTGGCGAGTAGTCAAGATCATGCAGTAGGTGATCACATTTTACGCGTTAAAGGTACGTGTCAAATTTTGTATCATCATGCTTTTCTGTCTACACTACAAGAAGGTTGCGAGCTTTAGAAAGAATACATATGCTTTACAAATGTAGGAAACTAACAGTTTCCTTGGTATCATTTTGCTGACGAACAAAATATACTATTTTCTCCTTTCTCTAACGCACAAGTCGTTCAACAGACAAACGATAGTTTTTGTGTCCTCTAGTTTTAGTTTTGAGAGTCATACCCAAGTAGTATGGCTGTTTACTAGTGATGATGCCTGGTAGTTTATCAATATACCAACGAAATGCATTTCGAGTCACAACTTTTCAGTACAAAACTTTTGAATGCCTTGTTTCGAATCATTATCGAGATTCAAATAACTCCTACACAACTACAAAAAGTTCATCAGAATGTCTTCCATTTACTGATCATGCCTACACGAGCTGTGAAAGAATTAGTAACACTATTCAAACTTTACCACTCTATTGAACCCCACACAGTAAAACTTGTTCAAAGTGATATTCAGTTCGGATGTACTCAGGAGTTGTTGCACTGAAAGAAGGTAAAATCTAAGTCCCAGTTTTGAATGTATACAATTAATTGTTGATGGTAGCATTCCTTGCTCGTTACGGCAAAAAATGTTAGCTGAAGCTTTACATAAGATAATTGGACTTCGTAATTCAACCAATTTCATTCCTAGCTGAACATGTCAAATTTACGGCAAACTGCTAAGTTCGGAGCGATGCAGGGCAAGCTTTTGTAACATGCAAGAAGTTTTTCCGTTCTAGGACCAACGAAGTTCGTTCGAATAGCAGTGTTTTTATTCCTAAGCTCTAGTTTGTTGGAGTTGTTTAATTTTGGTAATGGTTATGAATTTCCCTGAAAGTATTACGCACTGAATAAACTGACATCGTGATGCTCTCTTTAACCTCTCCTGATCGCGTGTTACTTATTTGTTGCACTTGTTTAGTCATCATCCTTTAAGTTATGGCGAATTTTAACTGGGTAATAAAAAGCGTTTGAGATTTCTGATAAATTAACTCAGAATCTCACGAAAATGACTGCCAGAAAAAATAGGAAGACCATTGGGCAATTGCTCATTTTAAGGTTGATTAGTGTTTCTAAAACTGTGTGAAATTACACACACTGTCCTTTGAGCCCTTTTCTCATTTGTTCCTTATAGTGAATTTCATTCCTTGCATTTAGCCGGAAAACGTTTTCAATGTGAAAGCATATGAGTTGAGAATTACACTTTCGAGGGTAGAAACTTCTCTTTCTTTCCTCCTTAGGGAATGATCCGAGTGAAATTGTTAAATTCAAATGAAAACAGCTCACTCCAGTCCGCGGGAACTACAACAACACTTAACTGCGAAATCACATACCATCACTTGTGGTAACATTTTAACGAAAGAGATTTTAAGAAAGAATTTTACGAGTGATTCTTAGTTAACTATTTGGGTTTGCGCTTGATGTTATTTTAATGACCTATTTCCGTCGACGTATTCTTCAAGTGAATGGTGTTTTTTTTTTAAATTTGAATAAGAAACTAATTTTCTTTCGTGACACACAACTGATGCCTGAAAAAATCCTTTAACATCTTCTACATGTGAGTTAAAATTTCTTTTTCACGATCTTCTGCACAGATTGAAATATTTATCCCAATCTAACTGTTTCACTTTCACGATACTCACTGTTTGTGAACATTACATTCCCTGGACAGGTATTGATTTAGTTCTGTGTTCACTAGACGCTTTTGCTGACTCCCCTACACAATTTTCCTCCTTTTCCGAAAAGTTATTTCCCTTCCCAAAGTTTGGGTAACATCAGCTCTAAAACTTTGTCTTGTTTGGCGTCTCGCGTCTGCTGGTCGACAATTGTTTACTTCTTGGCGGAAATTGTAGCTGCCGCTGAAGAAGCGGGAACCTGTTTACCTAGATAAAGCGTTTGCGCTCTGCGCTTCACAGAAAAATAAGCCCTGGCACGCTCTAGAATACAGAAACCATTTTAATAAAGTTTCGCTCTACAGGGGACGTGCTTCTGAAATTCTTCTGCATAATCTTTCGTAACACATGAAGTTGGATGATCGTAAGTTTTGTTTCACTTGTTTGATTAGTTTGCTATTTTCTATTCAACAAACAAAACACTCTGATGGAGGTCACATTGTTAATACAAACTTGAGATACGCTCCATTTTACTAACCTCCGTTCATGTTTCCTGACTTTCGGAAGCAAAGAGATTTCACACATGCAAAAAATGCTGAAAATAGCTCGAATTTTACGGTTAAAGAACTCAGGCTACATCTCTACATAACTCAAAATCGGTATATTCATATATTCATACTTCAGGGTCTGTTACTGTACTAAACAGAGGTAGTCTTGTGGACATCTCACTTGTGGTAAATTTATCATTGGATTTTGTTTTAGTTGTTTTCACGTAATGCAGAGTCCACAGCTGCACAGCTCAGTATCTTAAGCCTCTGTACTCATAATTTGTGACTTCAATTCTGAATTTATTTTGGAAGCATCACTAGTCAGGCGCAAAATGTATGGTCAGTTTCCTTTCACGAAACTGAATTGCTGCTATCGTTTGGTGTATGACAACACTGTTCGGCGCATGAAATTTTGTTTTCGGTTTCAGTAGAGAAGTTTGTGCCAGTAATGATCGAGAAACGCGCGTGCGTGATTAGAACGACAACGTCTGTTCCTGGAAAAATATGCTCGCGTAATAAAATAATTCGATATGAATTGAAAATGCACACACTCTATGCAAATGTTTGGTCGGAAATATCCTCTTCAAGCCTCAGCCGTGTTTTCACGTTTCTTCTTATCACTTTAAAAAGTTCTTCAAGTCCTGTTCATTATTCTGAACATCGAAAAATACAGGCCCTTTATTAAGCAGGCCAACAACAGAGAATGGTTCGGCTCAGAGTCTATTCATTTTCTTCTCTCATTCGACGGTTTTTCCATTGTATTGCTCGGCGCGAATGAGCAAAAAAGGTGGCATAGTTTGCTCTTCAAATTGTGAAATATGCAGGCCGATAGCGACATGTTGCCTTCAGGGAACTGCAGGAAATGTTCTCTTCATCCGTGATGTTCATCAGGTACGGTGACATTCACATGTTTTAGTTTAAGACATTTTGTACGCCTGCTTAGTACTCTGCCAGGTATGTTTTTCGCAATTTTTTCCTCCGCTGTATTATCAATCTTATATTTTGTTGTCTTAACTGAAGTCTTGAATTGTACAAAATCATTGTACAACGAACTTGGCTGCCTCCTTATCTTCATTAATCAAACCTATGCGTGAAACCTTTTATCGAGCTTTCGATCGTCGTGCAAATTATTTAAAGCAATAGTTCTCTTCGAAAAGTTGTTGTTTCTGTTGATTTAGAGGCAATCTGCCCCCTGCAAACTATCAATTCCTCAATAAAATTTGAATAGACACCCTGTACACGGATCGATGTGAAGTCTTTAGCGTAACTTTCTGCCAGTTTCTATATCTTTGCCGACCTTAGAAACTAAGCTTCAAATGAATTTACTCAGGCATTGAATTGGAGAATGAGAACAATGAAAACTCCTCTGTTTGATGGCCAGTAGTTGCCTATATTTATTCTAGAAGTGTTTTGAGTCTGGAATCTAACTTCACACATGTGAACTAGTCTTCTAAACCCATTCTACGCCCCGTATACTGTAGGTCAAAGAAAGAAATCGTCTTAAACGTATTTTTAGGATCCGGATTCAAGCCGATGTTTGGGGACAAAAAGATAAGCACTGAAGAAATGCAAGTTATTAGTCTGTTTAGAAGCATTATTAAGTTGATTCTTAATTTTTATCACACAAAATTTCTCATTTCAAAGTTGTGTTATTTTCAAAGCCATTTTAAAAGAAAGGTGCAATAGACAATAAAAATTGCAGCGAAGATTTTGAGTAGATGCGACTTGAAGTTTGAGTCGAGGTTGGCCAACATCTTCATTTACAAGAATTTTGTTTGCCAAGCCTTAGCCTCGGTGTAATTAATATTATCTTGTTTAAAACCGGTCACATGCTCTGGTACGGCTTCAAGATTAAAAAATAGTTGTTTGACACGCACAGGCTCTTTGCAAGTTTACCTTTAAAGTGTGACAGTATACTTCTAGCTCATGAGCTGCATTATCATATTTCGAACGCGTTAGGTTTTTTACTTTGTGCTACTGTGTTAGACAATGTCTTTTTAAATTGGCAAAGTTTAGTTCAAAATTTTAGTCTGAATTACTTGCACTGAGGACTGTATTTTAGGCATTAAATTGACAACGTTTCCTTTCTCCCCATGATAGAAGCAGCTCCATCCTTTGCAAAAGTGAGTGCTTTAAAAATTGAGTGTTAGTGGACGAAGACAGCGCAAATTTATTAGTTTAAATCCAGACTCATTTTAAATGGTACAGGATGCATTAGAGTTGCTTGAAGGATTACCTCCAGGATTATGTTAGCCTCTAGATCATGTTTAAGGGTGGGTGAATATTTTGCAGCCTACTTTAAACGTTCCGAGCCACATTAGAGTGAGTTGCCGTGGCCACTCGAGCATCGATCGTGAACGGCTCCGTAATGCTCAGTCGCTCTAAGTCAGGAAGTTTCTTCTCGACCCATGAGGGGACTACCGAAGGAAGGATGCGGGTCGGTTTAAATTCGCTTCTCCCTCACTCTGCCTCTGCAACTAAAAGCAAACTAGCGTGAAATATTGTTAGAGGACATTTTTTTCAGAGTCGTTTTGTTGAAAACGAGAAGTGCTGATGATATAATCAGAACCGTGGCGCATGAATTGAAAATTTTGAATCACATGTGACTGACGCAGGCAACAGAAGTCTCGCACGTCGGATCAATGGAGAGTAAAATGCAACTGTTAGTCATTGGAAAGATGTATCTATGACAAATATTATGTTTCTAATTGTATCTTAGATAAA
This sequence comes from Platorchestia sp. MABIK, assembly GCA_014220935.1. NCBI lineage: Eukaryota > Metazoa > Arthropoda > Malacostraca > Amphipoda > Talitridae > Platorchestia > Platorchestia sp. MABIK. The sequence goes on along the minus strand of JACJUY010001399.1, from coordinate 132,437 downwards.
TATTAAATTTATAAATTCTCAATTTCTGAAAAAACTCATATAACAATAAAACACCCTGTTAGTGTTATATTCATTTATTCAATCTTCGCGTCATGTATACAATGTTCTTGTGAATAAGTTTTCGACTAGAAGTAATCTTACTTTTTTTCGGAGAAACGATTGTAGAAAACTTTTATTATTTTACCTTTCGAATTCCAGTCTTGGTTATCGGACGCAAGTCATCGAGAATTGGCTGCTCATTTGCCGAGAAAAATATTCCCCCGAAATTTGTCCAATGTCAGTCTTCGAGAAGCGCTGACCTGCGTTAGTTACGTTGCTTAACATAACATTTCATGAGTTCAGTGCTTCAATTCTTTAGTATTTCCGTGTAAAATCTGTGCTAAGTTTATTCCTGCAACTTTGATCATTATGATTTTACTTCAACAGCACATTATCTTGTCACTGAGTATAACTTACACTGTTAAACATTTTGGAAACTCTTTTTTTGAAGGCCATTTTAGGCTCACTTTATCAAAAGCCATGAGGAGTATATTCAAGTACTTCTGTGACTGGGACTCGGCTGTTACCAATAGCTTTAGTTAGAATAACATTCGAGACAAATATAAATGGTTGAGAAAATGGCAGGAACAAATATAAAACTGCTGGTTGAGCTAGGAGCAGATTTCTGTCTTCTAAAAATGACGTCTCTTACAAGTCCTCAAAGCCTTACGTGGACATATTTTGTAATCCAAACATGTTATGAGTGAAGGATGATGATGTCTGATAGCTGCATACTTTTTTCAAAGAACAAATTCGGGTACTATTATGAAAAAAGTTATAAGTTTCGTGCAGGCGCGGTAAAATGGAAAAAAATTGGAGAAAAAAAATTGACAATTTTGAAATTTCTCTCATTGGACGTGAAAAGTAAGAGAACATATGGTTTCTGTATCGCAAACAACTCCTGATTTTGGATTCTGCTAGTGGGCACATTTTTTAATTGGTACTTCGCAAACAAAAGGGATATTAGAGCTATCTTGTAAAGAAACGTAATTCCAATCGAGCTTTTTTCGTTGACATAGAGTGAAGTTTTAGTCTTTTTATGCACTCTAAGCTACACATTGCTCGAGTTGTAGTGCCAATATGCATTAGGTTGTTGTGGGAACACTTATGTAACAAGATTGAGGAGGTAATTTAAAAAAAAATTAACAGGAGGCAAGCCCAACGGTGTTCGACATGCCATAGATGTGCTTTTTGTATCATCTAAGGCTATTTCACACCATAATTTTAAGCCTCTTTGTCTTGCAATCAGTTCCAAAATTCCCTTACTGTTTTATTATTTTTGTTCATTAATAAAATTTTAAACGTTTTATTTATCATTTCACAGTCCAAATAGGCATAAAAAACACAAGAGAGCACTGTGTGTGAGTGAAGAGGATAACTTTTTTCGTGAGTTCTTGTCATAATACCCTTTCGTTTGCAAAAATTATCGTGGTATTACCGAAAATACATTTCTGCACATTAATCTTTTCAGAATTTTTGCTCCTTCGTACATTTTGTCTGAACTTCAGTGTCAGGGGTATTTTGGTCATGAATATAGTTTGAATGAATAGAAATAGTTCGATGTCATCTAGCTTGAATAAATAAGGTCATTCTCATTCTAGCATGTCTGTTGTTGTCGATATTTGCCAGAGTTGAGCTCCTGGCGGCCTATCATGACGAGAGGTAAATCCCGTGAATGTGTTTTTCAAGACGTATCCAAAACTAGAGCTGGAGATTATTTTTTCGGCATTACTTCGCTCTGTGAGGCGATATCTTTGGCCTCTTGCTTTTCTCGCGAGTGCTCTTGACGTCGCTCATAGCTTCTTCACTTCATGTTGTGTCGTCTCTCTGAAGTGCACACCCGGCCTTCTTGCATCGTCTACGTAGTGACGACGGTAAAAAATTCAAGAATGTTGAATTTAACGCTTCAATTAAATTTCCTTAGTGTTTTTTCGGGAATTTCAGAGGCTGCTCCATTAAATTTGTTTAGTGTTTTTCGCTATTTTCGGAAAGTGCTCCAATAAATTTGTTTAGTGTTTTTCTCTAATTTCAGAAACTACTCCATGAAATTTCTTAAGTGTTTTTCGCTAATTTCAGAGGCTGCTCAAATACTCGTTGAATGTGAACTAGTGACTAAGTTGGTCCGTGGTCCCGGATAGAAATTTCTCGCCCCTCCGAGCTGCGCCTTAAGCAGACGAGGAAGATTAGCACATGCTCGTCATGGCGGTTGTGAATAAATAATGCTATTTTAGGCATACCTCGACTTTCCCTGCATGGCGAAGGAATCAATTGCAATTGTTTCACTCATAAAACGTAATGCACAAGCGAAAATGCAGCTGAACAATTTTGCAAAAATGACTCATGTTAATCGGAAAAAATTGAGAGTTCGGTCATTAGTTGTACCTAAGTACTTTGACCAACAATTTTAGAACAGTACAATAAATGCTTCAACCTCTGTAGATGGAAAAACATTAATATCATAAAAATTCCCCCTCCATGTTATGCGGCTGCATTTCTTACAAGAATCAAGCTCAAAAGTCCATCACCTGGCTCACCTGGCTGCTTGTTTTCACCTGGCTCATCTGGCTGCTTGTTTTCCTCAGCATTGCGTATCTTGAATTGTTTTCCTCAGTATTGCTTTATTGCTCTTCTTGTATTGTTTTCTTCGGCATTGCTCACCTTGCTTTGTTTTCCTCAGCATTGCCTATCTTGCATCCTTTTTCTCAGTATTGCTTATCTTGAATTGATTTCCTCAGCATTGCCTATCTTGCACTGTTTTCCTCAGCATTGTTCATCTTGCACCATAGAAGCGGGCCGACAGGTGTTGCAGCAGCCTCGCTCTACTGTATCATCGCCTGCTCGCCCGTCTCCCAGGCAACGCTTCCAGGCCTCGCACCACTGCCCGTCATCTGGGAAAACTTTTCTGCGAAAACTCACTAGTGTTTCTTTTACAAGAGGTCTTTGCAGATAAAATTGCAGCGCTTCATTACAGCAGATCTTCCAGTGTTTTCTCATTTTAATTTCTTTGATGTTTTGTAAATCTTCACTTCTAGTAGCTTTTTCTTTAAGTAATACTACGTGTATTACAGGCTTTGGAAATGTCACTTGTGTACTGAGTTTAGTAAAACTATTCAATCCTAAAAACGTAATTATCGGGGTTTTTGATGGGAGCTGCGGACTCCTGATTGCTGCTGAATATTTGTAGGCATTGCAAAACCTTCCAGAGACTCTGATGAAGAATTCTTTCACGCGTGAGGCCTCTCAGTTACTCGACCCATAATCTTCAATACTTCGCAAAAAAATATTCCCGAGTTGTTGAGAAGCTTTGATATTCTATGCACAACAGCAACTGAAGTGTTGAACTTCAGTTGCAATCATTTGTCTTACTACTGTCTTTGTCACTGTCATTGTCTTACGATCATTTGTCCTCGACTACTGCAAGAATTTCTTGAAGCAATGTAGTTTACATTCAAGAGATGTAGTTTATTTTTTAAATAGCTACTTAATATGCAGGTTTACTCAAAGAGCCAAAAAAACGCTCTATTATGGAATTTTGATTACGCTGAAGAAGGAAACGTTGTATTCACCCTTGAAACTGTCTGTTATCAAAGCATGTAGCAGCATTGAAGTTGTGTGTAGTATTCTGTAAATTGATAAAATGTTTTTTTATCCTACTACAGTACATATTTTTTCTTAGGTAGAATATTTTCAAGTTGTATGTTTACACAAATTGGAAATTACCTGCACAAATTAGGGAACTAGCATGACTGTATTGAACAATAATTTATCTGGAACACTCGGGGGAAATCCAAATTGAAAAACCAACGTTTCGTGCACATCACCAGCTATGACAATTACAGTCTTCAGTAAAACATAGTAAATAGAAAAAGTAAACGGAGAATTGACCTGCATCTTGCAGGAACTCAATTCCCTACGAGTTCCGTATGGAAATGAGCTTTGTTTGCCGTATTTCAATCTGCAGCAACAGGGACTTGAATATTCTCGTCACATGGGTTGTGCTTTATGAGGCCTCGTTTCCGAGTTCATTTGTCTACGCAATCTAAGAAATGTCAGTTCTGGCACCCGCGTGAACACGCGTTCTTGTCATAAGTCTAGTTTCATTAACCTTTAGGACGTGTTATCAACCATTTCCTTGTATTTTGTTACAACTTCTATCGTGCGAACATCTGAACTTCGGCCTCTGTTTGATATATATTCAGAAAATGTGCTGCCACTACTGATACGTAAGAAAACGATGTCTAACACGATGTAAAACGCACATTTTCACAACTTCTGCTAAGGTTTATCTGCTGTATGTAAATGCCAGTGCATTATTGAGATCGAGTTGAAGATCATAGACTTCGGCGAGACACTCGATCTCTGTGGTCGTTTCAAAGGCTGGAGCTCCGATATCTCCTGATAAGATTTGCTGCGAGGTTAGAAGGCTTTCTGCCTCAGCTTGGACCCAACATTGGCTCACGAAATGCAGGATTTAACTCTCTTCAAAAGCTAGAGCCCATTTATGAAACACTACTCTATCCATTTCTCAATGGAAAATCAACATGAAAATTTTGTGGGACGAGCTTAAATTGAGGTTTAAGAAGAGACATGCAGTGCATAGTACCAATCAAACGCTCGCTACTTTGAGCAACTTTTTCTGCTCGACAGTCCTAGTTCCATAAAATAGTTCTGTATATTTAAGTACCTGTTCACCATGAGCTTTTATGTAGGTAACCGCAAAAAACATAAAATGACAGTTGCTCTTCCAGAGCATTTCTAAGAGGAAATCGAGTTGAAGTTTGTTTTTACGACGGGTTTTCTTAGCGATGCCTTACTTGTCTCAAGAGCGCACGGAGCGTTGTGATTTCTTTTGATCATGCTGTCACTGCATCACTAGAGGACAAAATTTGACGGTCTAACAACATTTCACGGTGGATCCAGCGAGGCCTGAGTGTCCCCATGTGTCTCTGCTTCCTATTACCGCATGCACAAGAAAATGACGAAGTCTGCTCATACAGTGTTTCGATAGTTACACTTTGAGTAATTTCTGAGATTCATTTTATACCAGTTTAAAAACAATGCTGATACATTAAAGCTACTATATAAAAAGCATATGTACCCTGAAGATTTTTCCTCTGCAATTAAATAGAATTTGGTAACAGAAACGAGGCAAGTGGTTCATTTTCAGGTGCTCCCTAAAGTTCCATGCAACCGGAAACAAATCACGCCCAGGCACCAGAGAACCATATCTACAGTTATCAGTTTTCGCCCGCAAATGTCAGTTCATTTATATTAAAATGATTTTTCGATGCGCACCCGTTGCGCAAAGTGTGATTTCATAATCAGTCAGTTTTATCAGCATTCAAGGTAACATTAGAGCCGTTACAAGATCAGCTCTTTTTTCACGCTAAGTTGATGTTACTATCGAATGCGGCATTGCCAGTGAAATCGTAATTATACAGCACAGAAAAACACATTTTTTCATAATGACTAATGAATAACACATGAAGTTTTCCTTAAAATATCCCTGGAACGTCGGCACTTTTGGAAAGAGTACTGAGAATTTGCCACTCGAGCATCGGTGAAGATGATTTTGAACGTATTCTCCGTGATGACGGAGACAATATTTACCGGCAGTTGGTCCCAGATTCTAACATTTTTGAATTAAATGAAATTTTATACCTCAGCTTTGCCGAACTTTGTGCTGACTAATTTTGCTCCGTCGACCGACATTGTCCTCAGTGCTCTCTCAAAGCCCTCTTGGTGAAACATCATTTGTGGCATCAAGATTTTTGTAGGTCACTATTAATTAACTTCGCAAACTTTTCCGGTGAAGGGAATGGGTTTATTCAGTTTTTAGAAGTGGTTCGAAGCTGAGGTTGCTTATTTCTGAGGTCATTTTGGTTAGTTTACGATGAATTCTTTGTATTTTGTTAAAATTTAGTTTCAGGATAGGGAAACAGAGCTGCATCCCGTATTTCATATGCAGTCGGGCTAATGGCTCATGGAGTGGCTTATAAAGTCCTTAGGCTTGTATTCAAAACTCTTCGCTATGAAGCCCAAAATTCTGCTCGCATTCTTAACGTTATTTCCTACTTTTCTGTCATACTTGAGTTTTTGGTGATAATGACACCAAGGTTACTTTGTTGGCCTAATAATTTAACTTGTGGGCTATTCAAGGTATGCAGGACGTTCTGAACATTACTTCAAATGCGCAGTACTGAGCATTTTTCGACAGTAAAGCCCATTTGACAGGTTTCTCTTCATTGGAGAAGACATTTAGAATCTGCTGAAGTAGTAACTCAGCCCTGCTCGGCAAATGCCGTGTGACAAATTTTCGTGTTATCATCGAATTTGTAAATTCCTCTAATAATCTGAGGCAAAAGTCGTTGATTTTGATAATAAGCGGACCTGAAACACTCCGTTAGAGAACCCCTTAAGTTACTTGGGGCCAGTTCCCAAATTGCGTCTGAATCACAATTCTTTGAGCGCAGCCCGTTGCAGCCATCGAAAGTAGTTCCTCTGAGAACAATGGGCTTTCACTTTGGTCCTAAGCTTTTCTCTAGTAACTTCATTGAAAGTTTTCTAAAAGCCAACATACATGAGTTCAATGATTTTTTTGTTACTATCCTTTTTTGTTCCTATGCCGATGCTTTTCTAGCATCGTTTTAGTTTGAAGTTAAATAATTTTTTGTGGTTTACCATATTCTAGTATTAGACAACTGCATCACAATGAAGAATTTCCTTGTGAAATCTTTCCAACAAATTCTTTTCTAGGATAAGTCCTGGTAGGGTTCTCTGTCTTTGAGTTTCCCTCTTGAAGAACATTACTGAATTCAGAACATTGATTGATGCATGGGAGAGTATTCTTGGTATGGAAAAAATTTAAATCATTAAGCGTTAATTTTTGTCAGCGTCAGAACGATGAACTATAGCGATAAAAGTATCCCAAGAAGAAAAGAATGATTTTTCAAAGCGTATATAGTTCTTCCAGTTCAAAGATCATTGAAGCCAGTAATGTTTACATAACAAAGCTCACAATTAGCGGTATCTGCCTTTCTACGAAGACGTAACTCAAAGAATTTTATCCAAAGAATAACAATGACATCCAGTGGATCCTTACCCATTTTTAACATTAACATTTTTGACACTTATTTGGCTAGTTTTGTAACTGAAGTCCTGCACTTTGCAAATGTTATACTCGTTATGGATTTCGTAGAAAACTGCTTCATGAAAAAAAGAACTTGACTGAAATAAGAATTAGGAATAACAACAGGGTAAAACCTATTGATGGATGTTTTCTTCGAACTTGAGAGAGAAAAGCACAAAGAGAATGAGGTAGTGGAAATAAATTAAAATCACTTTTACGTTTCCATAACTTCTTGGATGCTGCTTTTATTGACTGAAATATTCTTCGTATACGGTTATCATAATATTAATCTTAAGGAACTGATCATTCCTGTTTTTACCCAGCTATACGGATTTAACAAGTAAAATTCATGTTTTGGGATTGAAATAATTCACAACAATCGAAGAAAGATGTACATCTCTTAAAATAATGACTTTTATTAAAGAAAAGATGTCGGATATCCAACCTAACCCAATGATAAAAATGACATGTTGTAATATTGAAGTTGAAGTCGATGCAGTTGGTGAGTAGTATTCAAATTTCAGAGTTTGAAAAGGGTATCATTCTCGCATTCAGAGAATCTGACGTAACTTAACCTCAGTCGCTAAGAAGATTGAAAAATTGTAACAGCTGTTATTGAATTTTTGCGGGATAATAACACCTATGGCAATCGGAAACGCTGAAGGTCATAATAATTGTCCCCTACAATCCTCATCCGCAGGAAGAGGCTTCGAAGAATGACGAAATTTGAAAAAAATGTCGAACTTCACTAAAATTGAATGCTACAACAAGAAATATTCGTCCGGCTTTAATTGACTGAAAATTTTTTTGTCTAAAAACACAGAAATGGACGCCAACACTCGCAAATCATGAATTGGGAGAAATATGGTGATAAAACACTGACTTTGATGAAAAATGGAGGAATGTAATTTTTCCGGATGAAACTCAGCTTAGCTTTGTATAGCCAGACTGGATGCCAGTCATATTGGCATGATTTGGAAAAGAATAGAGAATTTTTTCGAAATGGGTTTTTAAGCAGGGGTGGATCGTAATTTGAAGAGCATTTTCCTTCAATAGCAGGGCCAAATGAGTTCAAATGAAAGGTGAACAAACCCAAATATAATGCACTAAAGTTGTAGTGAACAAACTTCTGTTATTCATTCAACTGCGTGATGAAGATGATGTTCTTTAACTGGCCAATATTTCAATACACGCAATTATGTAAACAAAGGAGTGGTTCACAATCTATAATCTCATAGTTGTTGGTTCGCCAGCTAAATCTGTGGATCTGAATCCCGTTGGAAATCTGTATCTTTTGAATTCTATTTTATCAAAATAGAACACAGTTGACGTCAGGAACTCATTGATGGAATGTAGTCTGAAATTTTGGAATGAAATATCCCTTGAAAACCGTCGTAATTTAACGGAATCCATGCAGAGACTACGTAGGGGAGTTAAACTGCCAAGGAAATTGACAGTAAATATTGAACTATTAGTATCCTATGAAATACAATGTTTTTCATTTATAAATACATTTTTGTCTTAGTCTTAAACGTGTGGTTTAAGACTAAGATTTGTAATCAAATTTTATTAAACTTTCTAAACCGATTAAACTAAATGCTCTTCTCAATAATAATTATTGAATTATTTATTCTCCAATGATGTATTTGAATTTTAAAATAAAACCTTTCAGTAATACGTTTTTACTGCTTTGAAATGTTTTCAGAGTGTCCATTCTTCACATACCGGCATAAACAAGAAAAGTGAAAATACATTGCTTTTTGGTACTTAAATCTGGATACTAATCACCGTAGAGTGTCTTTTTTGTGTTCACTGTATATGCAAATGTAATAATCACGGATTTTTTTGAACGCTGGCGGGGATATTTCCAATCAACTGAGAAGAGTTAGTTCTTCATATATTTAGAGCATCATTACTGTCTATTTACAAGCATCATAAGGAAGCAGCCACCGGTTAGATCGATTGAAGGACGGTAAAAACAATTCTTGGAGATCATGTTGGAGATATGTAGCTCTCGACGTGTTTCAAGTTAAACTTGGAATAAAGAAAGAGAAAACATATCTGTATATATCATTCGTATATATCATATTTGAATATATCATATCATATAACTTGGATATCATGGAGGCTAAAAACATCTGCCATAGTTTTTTGTTTTGCTGAATTTTAATCCAAAAATTTTTTGCGTCAAACGCGTTCAAAATTATTTTTCAAATCGCCTGTCTACTTTTTTGGTAGCATGAAAAGTACTGTTTTGTTTGATCTAGCTAAAAATAATTGTTAAATCCTCTGGCTTAATATATTATAGTGCCGTAGATTTTCATTGACGCAAGGAATTTTGGTAAACTTTGTGTGCTTTTTGTATAAAGTCGTAAATTTCAAGCTTCGCATTGGAAGACAGACAAACTTAATCAAGCAAATAAATTGTTTTTGAGGTTCTTTGTGATTCATAAATAAAAGATTTCCTAACAATAATTTAGAAACACTGAGAGCGTAAGTATATATTTTCATCACGTACTGCTAATAAAGGGAACCAGTAACTCACTTGACGCAAGTTACATCCATGGGCCGCGTGCAACATCGCTTTATGTCGCTGTTTCCCGTTGTGATTGTGAAGAGATCATCGATTTATCTCTTGAGTGACGCAAGGAAAAGGATGAATGAGCACTACTTTTCTTAAAACAAATTTCATATCAACGAGTGAAGTTAGTGGTTGGAAGGCTGGCGCAAATAAGTTATGCGAGCTACTGCCACAGAGCCTCGGCTCCTCATTTATTTCTTGCTGAGATTGCTTTAATTTGTTGGACATCCGTTGTGAAACATTTTACGAATGTTCATGATTGTTACCGTACACATAACTCTTTTATACGCAATTCCCCGACCGTTTCCCCATAAAATATATTTGTACACATACCTTGTATTTGAAATGTTAAAATTTTAATTGAGTGAATCCTTGAATTTGCAGTGCTTAAAGGGCGAGGTCAAAATGAGTTGGTACCCGGATTTAACTTCAATTTTATTCCAGGTGTCTTAGTTTTTTAAATAAAACTTTCTTTCAACAGGAGTGGCTCAGAAAACAACAGTTTTTGGAAATCAGGAAATTCGGCATAGCAGACCTGAATAAGTCACGAAATTTAGCATAAATGATTTGAAAGAGTTACGAAATTTGGCACCACTTACCTGAATGAGTTGCACAATTTGGGACAACTAATGTCAATGAGTCAGAAAATTTTGCGAGACCGAAATGAATGAGAAATATAATTTGGGTCGACTGATCTGTTGCATAACCTGTGCTGCCTAGGTGAGGGCGTATCACTAACTTCACTTTAGAACATTTGATGACAACCCCCAGCTTTTAACAATTTCCAAAATAGAATCAGATAAGAACAAAGCAGCACAAAACACACTCGTGACTCTACAGTTTTTAAGCGCATTTCACTGTTTTTGTGCAGCCTCCGATATTTTCCAGAGTATCAGTAACCGTCGTATTCATGCCATTTGCAATTCATTTGACGTGGCTGTTCGATTTGTTCAAGAACATTCAAATAAAGCATTAAGTGAGTTAGAATTTTCCATATTCACTCTGACGTATTCATCGGCCAATATGGAGTGAGGTAACATTTTTGGGAAATGGGCTTGTCAACAAGTTGGTTTATTATTAGTAAGAGATTTACTGCATCTGTTGTACGAACTAACAGCGGGTCTTGATCGTGCTGGAGTTTATAATTTGATCTTCTTAAAACGCAAAATTAAAGTTGTCCCACCACCGGATGAGTGAAAAGTTATTTCTGTAACTACTGTATATTTCTGCTGCTTCTGAGGATGCACGCACCGGTGATAACCTGCTGCTCTGCGGCCTCTGTAGAGTATGACTGTTTAATTTTAAATTTATTCAACGCCTCCAAATACTTCAAGGTTTCACGAAAATGGTTTCTTTGGCTACCATGAATTTGGAATACTGTTTAGCTATCTACTATAGACTTGAATACGCCATTACAAGCTCTAAGCTCTTTTACAGCGAAATTTTATTTCTTTTCACAGAATAATACAACTGCATAACGCGCCGCATCCTGCCTCTCAGCTACAGGTCTACAAAGCTCATCAAGAGTAAGTACTGCAGCCAATATTGGTTTTAGCAATTTTACTTGGTACTCCCTGTTGGTCGAACATGAAGTGTGGGGCCAGTGGGCGTGCGCTTTTTAACTTGAGTGAAAATTTATCGAACGTTTCCTTGCGAACTTCATATCAATTTCATCCCTATAATTTCTTCTGGAAACTTCTGAGCTATTCCGAAGATTTTCATTTGTTCACTGGGTTTCTCAGATTATTTTCATTCAAGTTTTGCGAGGGCCGCTTTTTCGCAGGTCTTCAAATATCAATGGAAAGGCTTAAAATGATTGATGGAATGGTCGGTTTTGGTAGCTCGTAAATCGTGTTGTCTGACTGTAGGGCTGCTACCTTATCCAGCCATGTACCTCTCCTACCTTCTTCCTTCTGTTTCCAGCTGTTTTCAGAGCTTGATCTCCTCACATGTGGCTCTCACAGCGAGCTGAAAAATTCAAGGGGAAATTTTTCATCATTTAACATAATGGTATTTATTTAGGATACTCAGATCTACTTGTGTACAGACTGTGATTCACACGAGAAATTTCTCAACAAATATTTCATGAAGTTTGTAGTGTTATGTTAATGGAAATAGAATTTTGTAACTAGTGTGAAGGGGTAATTTTTTTTGCTTAGTAATAACCTTGTCCAGTCTCTTTGGAAATATTTTTCGCGGGAAATATTGCTGAAAGTTACTTGTATCTGTTGTGCCAATGCATTTCTATTACTGAATGATTGTTAACCTGAATCGGAGTAAGCAAAATTGAAGCAAATGTTTGATTAAATTTTTGTGCTTCAAGTTTGATGTATCGTAAATTTGATGTATTGTGGTGTAGCGAAAACGAAACTCGAGTTGCACTCACATTTAAATCTGGCGTTCATCACATCTTTGTCAGCGTTCTATGAATTTAATTGGAAAATAAAAACCACTTATGAGCTTTTATTTTCGATCCCCAGGCTCGCTCTTGAAAAAACAATCAAATAAAAGTGAGGAAAGCTCTTCAAGTTTGATGGTTGCTCGTTTTTTGAGTTCAGGCTTAGAGATATCAGGTTAAAATTTCAGCAGAATGGAGCGTTTTTTTGGGTAAGTTTTTAAATGTTATAATTCGACGTTTCGTGTCCGTGTGTGCACTTAACTAAATATACTACGTGTACATTCAGGCTTTGTAATTCTAATATTTCATTTAAATGAATCAAAAAATCTTCGACGTCCCTAAGGCAACGTGTGAACTTATTTCTAAAATTGATACGTTAGCCAACAGAAATAGTTTCCTAACACTAATTTTTAATAACTTCTTCTTAAATTAAACATGACACTAAGGGCTAAAAAAGATAGACTTGAAATCGTTGTAAATTTTGCAGCTTGTTGTTAAATTCGACGTAATTAATAAGCCACTGTCCTAAGGGAACTGCTTTGAAGTTCGCAGTGTCGAAAATGCAATGATTTTTTCTAACTAGGTGTAATATTTTCCTCCAAGTTCACGCCTGGAGTGCGTAAAATGAGTCTCCGTGCTGTTTGTTTCAAGTTATTTTTTGCGTGATTTTACAATTCTGAACCCAGGAAACATCCCTCCTTCAAATCCAAGGTATACCTCAAATCAAGCGAAGAAACTCAGGCTTAGCAAATTTCAAAAACACTCCCCGGAGCATTGACGTTACACCTATTTTCTTTGTTTTTGTGCCACGATTTTTAAACTGACATTTTTGGAAAAGTTCCATTCCTTTGTAAAACGCGTATGGTCTTCAAGTGACATTAATTGGCACTGTACAGTAAAAAAAGCCATTTGTATTTTAATTTTTTAACTTTTAAATACCTACTCTGCAATGTCTTCAACTGGTGTACAATTCTGTGAATTAGACTCATCGATTTTCCTGTGCACTTTTACTTCAAGTTGCCTCGAGGCGATCGTTCATCATCGATTCAAGAGTCAACCTCGTGAGAAATTCTCCTTTGTCTTGAATTAATTTTTGACCTTGAGGGTAAGAGAAATTCACTTCCTTGCCGCAAACTTCTTCGTGCATTTCATTGCTTTTTAAAGTGGGGCACAAGAATTTGGCTTTGTTTTTGCCAGAGGTTGTTTGGGTCTCAGCAGTTGTGCGTAGATTTGACAGCTATTAAATATGAAATTTAGGTAAAGAATAAAAGATTTAGGGATAAACCTATGATACTTAAGTTCTCAGCCACAAAGTTCATTGCAAAAGTCATCGATCTGTATCACAGCACCAAGTTTTATGCGACGAAGTTTGAAATAAGCGACAAGAAATGATTTCATTACAGAGGAGAGAACTTTGAACAACACCCAATTTCTATGAACCAATATGGAAAATCGATTAATTTTTACTTTGAATGAAATATCTCGTTAACACTACAGATTCAACTAAACATGAATGTATTTCACTCATTTTGATGACGTTTCCATTCCTTCTGGATGTGCTGAGTCCTCCAACGTAGGAGAGTTTATTAGCCGCTCACGCAGAAAACTAGAATAAATCATTTTAAAGTCAACTCCTAGGTCTGTGTGTCTTGCATGATATGAAGTTTCTTACCCTATTGTGGCAAGGGGAGACTAAAACCACCGAGAACGATATATGACTCTGTCCACGCCCGGGCCCGGCGTGTAAACGAGGCAGTGTTTGATGAACGGGACAATGTTCAGCGTCGGCTAACAAAACTACCGTGGGACAAACATCCACCGTACCGATCTGCACTCTCTTCACCCCTTATGAAACTTGGGTTCCTTACTCGTCCGTTGGATGCACATTCACTTTGAAGTCTCTTCATGATGGAATGCCAATCTGGATTTTTTCTAAACTCGGAATACGACTCAATATTGCTCTGTCGTGACTGAATACGTTACGGGACTGCATTTGAGCTTTGCTCTGCAGTCAATTGTCGGTTGTGCAGAACTAAAGCAAAATTTTGCTTCATTAAATTGTAGTTCAAATTGAGGAAGAAAATTATCTGTAAAATAATCGGTGGATGGCAATAATAGAATCAATAAAAGCCGTATCACCATTGATGAGCGGCTGGTGTAATATAGCTAAATAGAGTCGAATGAATCCTGAATCACTACCAAGTAGTGTTTGCTCCCGACTGCTTTCTAAATGCAGAAAATTTTAGAAACATTAAATGAATTTGAAAAGACGGTTGCAATTATATCCCGTTTCTCGCAATTTAATAAATTTCCTGCAGGATGTTTAGCAAATTTAACCTTAAATATGAGTGATCACTTTACAGTGACTGCACAAATACAACTTTGACAGCAAGTTAGTGGTAGTATTTACTCATGAGAGAAGTTGTCTCTCATTTTAAATGGGTTTTCACTCCATCTCAGGATTATTGTGTCCTGTATTCTAACAACTATTTATTTTTATTTTTTATTTTACATGTATTATGTCATCTGACATCATTGATTATATTGCTAAATTGAGAAGCAAAACTATACAGATGTACTCTGAAAATTCAGCATTTTCTTCAGATTTTTAATAATGCAAAACACAAATCAAGAGCTTGAAGGCGATGCTTTATAAATAAAAAAGTAGCGACCTAACCTGAACATAGGGGATCCAATTAAGAGAAATCATGTTTCTTTACTTTCAACTCTGATTGTTTCAGTTTTTAGCATTTTCAATCTGGAGGGGCTTGGAAATATTATACAGAAGTTTGAAATGATAGTGAGCAAACACTGTTAATGATTTTTTATCACTAATCTTATCATCTCTTATGAGCGACTTTACACGTTCAGAATGTATGAGCAAGTATTTCAGGAAAGTATTTTCGATGTTTAAGCAATGTAACTGAGCAATTCAAACTAAATATTGATTCTTGCACACTCTTGACCTCCAGGACATGAAAGATCCCGTAGGCATCAAAAAAATAATACTCCATAGAAGGATAAACGTGGTGAGAAAATATCGGCAAATGGTCCTGAGTGCTCATTTGTTTATTGCAAAAAGTGACAGATCCACGTCCATCGTAGCAAAAACAACCCCTAAGCATTACATTGCCACCAGATACCTGAACAGTTGGGTCGATGTAAGATGGATTCATGACTTGGTGTGGCTGTCGTCATGCCCAAAACGTCTATCGTTCTGAGAAAGTGCAAATCCGACCACATCGGACAACAAATAAGAAACGATTTTTTCGATTAGATGCTAACACTGATGGCTTCCCCGTTGATTCGCTTTTGCCTAAATTCATTTTCTTTAACTCGGGACGAACAGTCCTTTGAAAGATAAAACGTCTATGAATCTCACTAGTAATCATTTATGTTAATGAAATCTGATTTTAATTCTCCAATCTCTTTAAACATTGTCTGTATAATCCAAAATGTTAGTCTTTCCTCACTTTTCACGAAACGAACAGGATTCACTATCATATTTTTAGCGCGCTTTTGTTTGTTGCTGTGATGAAACTCAATGATATTTTCTCAATCAAATACTGACAGGTCCTTTCCGCAGGTTTTCATTTCTGCGATGTTATAGAAAATTTAGAAATCTACGTGCAATCAAAAGAGTTTCTTTGCTACTTGATAAACTCTTCTAGAATGTTGTCATGCACAATTTCACAGAAGTATGATTATGAAAAATACACAGAATAGGTCAAAATGCAGGGTTGGACTTTCTTTTGACTACATAGAGCAGACCAAATTCAGTACCTGCACCCTGATGGACAGATGTATGAAAATATCCAACATTATTGAAATTTTTCCCAGTCACGCCAACTTTTCAGGTTTCAACTGTTGTTCACAAGCCGATAACTTTTAACGATGCTCGTGATTATCTGAGAAATTTTCATACATTTTTGAGCTTGCTGGAGTGAAATGTCTCTTGCTTATTGCGTTCAGAAGAAATGGAAGCAAATTTCAAAATGCATTTACGAGGAATCACTTTCTTAGTGAAGATGAAGCTACTTAATTCCTTCCTTGAGTTCCGCACAATTTGAGCGTAAAATTCAAACCTTATATTTAGATTTTCTGCAGGTTTGTACAGATACTGTGATAATGAACCATATTCGTCAACAATACGAAAATCGCCAATTTGGTGACCAGGAAGATTCATCATCAAAGTTTCCCGCAGTGTGACGGAAACTCCGTAAGGTGAAATGAAGAAGAGTTTGAAGTCGCTCATGTGTTGTTGTTGAGGAAGAGCAGCGTGCATTTCGCGGCATTTCGGGCGCAGGATCTTTATAGCGGGTTCGCTGGCGAGACAACTCTTCGAATTTCCCACGGGACATGCACGAATTGTTTAAAGTCGACTCGCACCTCGAGGACGAATGGTTTTAAAGCGGAATTGTAATGCACTTGCTACTACTACAGGTTCAACCTCAGCCACTTTCACTATTCTAATCCCAACAACAAGCTATTATTTCACACTACCGTACACGCTCTGACGAAAATGCAGGATTCGATAATGTTTGATGAAGCACGGGAATCATTTAGGTTTGTAATTAGATAAAATAACATCATTCTTTGATTTCTTGAAAAATCGAAGGTGTATGATGAGCGTATTTGTTACTCAGGGATCAACTCTTCTTGAATTGTGAAACTATTAGACCTCTTGATATTATTAGACTTTCATGTATTCAAATGCCATTATTCTTAATAATAACAACGGTTTTAACATATTTTTCTGTAATCATCAATCATTGAATCCTGTATCACCGACATGCTTGCCAAGCACTTTTATTTTGCCATTTAAAAGTTTCGATAGCAAGGGATATAGAAAATTATTTACGCATAAATACAGTAAGGCTTTAAATATTTATATTGGTTATCGCACCCAGCCCGTCAAAAAATGACAACATTCCATGGTGTTCTACTAGAAAAGCGAATAATTTAATGAGATTATTGATCGCACTTTTTAAAACCTCAGTTTGATCGATCGATGCTAATAGAAAAGGCGGAAAGAGAGTTTGACACAGAGTGTGTCGGGAAGAGAAGAGGTGAAAAGGAAAAGGATAGATAGGGTAATGATAAAGATGCGCTTTGCGCATATGATGCTAGTGTTGGAGGCATTTTTGTAAGTAGTTTGAGGGTGGTCTCAGTTTGATCAAAGTGCTAGAACATCTGGATGTGTATGATGGGTGTATCAGAGATACAGGTTTCTGTTCCTCTCGAATGTTTAAAATATTAACCTTTTAAATGCTCACACTAACAAATATAATCGTAGTGATACCAGTCGAAGTTAAATATTATTTTACACCCGTGTGTTAGTGAAAAAAGTATCACAGATACGCCCATCAAGTACTGCGAGCTGTTCCAGAGGAAAAAAGATTCGATGGTGTCAGACAAAAAAGTGTGCATACCCATAATGATGATACCCGACTTGCGTTTGCGTAAACATAAAATGATTTCTTTTTGCCTGTCCCCATCGTTACTTCTGGTCAGCATAGGATGATATACTCGAAGAGCGTATTTGAGAAACTGGTTTCACTCCCTTATGGACAAAAAGTTTAAATTATGGTCAATGGAGGATAGATATTTTAGCTGTAATTAATGAGAGAAAGATTAATGCGGGGAAAATTCAAGAGGCAGTGATGCCTATTTCAAAGATCTGCTTATCGCACACTTTTCGTTGTTCAGGAAATCTTTCGAGAGTGAGATTGCATGTTATTACCAACTTAATTATATCATTTATGTCCCTCGACGCCAAATTTTTACTTCGTTAACTTTGATGAGACATGTTCACTTGAGAATAAAGAGTGTCCTCGAAAAACCTATCCAAATAATTAAGATATTTACGACGAAGGTTATAGCAAAGAAGACCTTCAATATCAATTTAATGAAACGTTTCAAGCCTCAGCTCATCATCAGTCATATCTGTAAGTACAAAATATACATGCGTTGAATAAAAACACGACAAAATCATCAAATTGTTCATCAATCATGCATTCAAATAAGGGTCTAAATAAAAAAAACATGACATAAAAACTGATTTAATCTAAATATCAAAACTTCACTAACCAGAATCGTAAATGTGAGTTCAAACGAAAATAAGAATACGAGAGTTTAACTAAAATGCGGAACTGTCTTAAGGTCAGCTTACTAGCAAAAAATCAAATCTTATTTAAAAGAGAGACAGAGGGGGGAAAAATGAGTGAGAGAGGAAGAGAAGAGAGAAAAAAAAAGAAATATGTATACATTGAGCGTTGTGCACAAGGAACCTATAATTTTAAGGAGTAAGCCCTCTGCATACCATTGAGAGCCGGTTTCAATTTGTGTATATACAGAGACTCTAGCATGCGCAGTTCACAAGAATTCGAAGCATAGTCTAAAATTTTAAATCGCTCGTTACTGATAATTTGTTCACATGGACCCATACAGTGCTGCCTTATGTTGGAATGGGAAGGTGTCCCTAACGGACGTCTCGTGCGTTGACTCCTTCCGGCATGCTCAGCGACTTTCATAAATAGTGCTCGATGTGTTGATCCCACATACCGCGATGCGCAATGCGCACAACTAAATTCATAAATTAGAGAAGATCGCAAGCCCTTGGGAAGGTCATCTTTGAAACGAAAAAAAGATCCAATTGTGAATTTGTTGAGTAAAATTATGCGAAAGCGAGTCGTAGGAATTAATTTGCCAAGGATATTAGATATTTAGATATTTGTAATATTATGTATACCCATACGAAACCGCACAATGGTTTATAACGACAATAATCTGTTGTTTATTTCTGGTGCATTTTGAAAGGGTATTCGAATTAAACCATTGAGATACGTCAGAAATAGCAAACATTGTCAATATTTAAAGCCAGCTGATATATTTCTTGTGGTGGAAAATTTGTAGACATAAATACCCGAGAGATATCATTACAGCGCATTGAAACTCTGCAGTCTTCCGCTCCTTGGTTCATAGAAGCGAGGAGAAAGATGAGACGCTCTTTAAATAAGTAAATATATAAATATACTAACGAGTATAGCTAGATTTAGCTGTAAACATCTAAATTGTGTAAGTTTAGCAGCTCAATTTAGTCAGTAAGTTTAGCGACTAGTTTTAGTTTTTGGTTAGTTAGCTTAGGTACTAGTTTTAGTTTTTGGTTAGTAAGTTTAGGTACAGTTTTAGTTTTGGTTAGTAAGTTTATGTTTATGTATTTGATTAGTAAGTTTTAGTTTATGTATTTGGTTAGTTTGGTTACTCAAATGTACCCAATATTATGACCTTGATTGTACATTCTTTTTTTTGATTGGATGTATCTTGCAACAACAGCAAAAAAACTGCATTTGAAATGACTTGTTTCAGCTCGAAATAGAGTTAGAAATATTATTTTCTGCATGCCAATAATTCCACAATTAAATTTTCAAAATCTACCAAAAACAGGCTTCTCCTCTAAGGTAACCTCAGAAATTTAATCTCCCACGCTTTTTATCATAACACAGGGCTTATATTGCAATAATGTGGAGCTTTAAATTTGCTCAGTCCACCGTAAAATTTCACTTCAAATGCAGAAGAATCCATCGAGAACGCAATTTACTAAGGTTAATAACCAGCAACCAGACCGAATTTTGCGTTCGATGTGAGCACGTGAGAAAATGCAAGACATGATGATTATCATTCTCTGTTTGTGCAGAAATAAAGGAAATAATTCTAGCCTCCAAAATAGACAAGAATACCAGTTGGATCTAGTCGTTTTTGTAAGCCGTAGAAATGAAAAAAAAAAAAATAAATCTAGGATACGTTTTTATTGGCTTTGGAGTGTCTTTAAGATCGAAGTAATTGATAACAACAGTTACATCAATTTTTGTCTGTGCACAAGTATGGCAGTCGTCAAACGAAACTATCTTAAAAAAGGAAACGCAGCAAAGCCCGTTTTTTCCAAGAGAGTTCATGATGTGAAGATGTGAAGTAAAAAAACCCAAACACATCTTACAAAAATATGTAATTTCTACCATCAAATTATAATTTTTGGCGGATTAAGTTGGGATGAAATAAAGCTCCTGGCCCATCACTTTTATACAGTTTTCTGATTTCTATCTAGTCGTATTTGTCTTATTCTGGTAATTTGAAAGTACATGCAATAGTTTGTATTTTTTGAAAAAGTCAAATATGTTGGCTATTGTTTCAAATATTTCGGTGTCATTCTCATACGTTAATCCATTGTTGCTTTTACTGACAGAAGAATATTTCTTTAAAAATGAAATTTGTTCTAATTCATTTTCCATCACTTGGTCAAGTTTCCTTGCGATCTGATGGAACCAAATACATGCCTATCAATACGAATTGCTTGACTAAAGCTTTCTGTGATTGTAGACAGTAGTAAGCCCAAGAATGCATACGCACATGACACTCACAACAATAAATTTTTACGTTATTCTGAATCCTAAATTGAGCTTAAAATTAAAAGTGGTTTCATCATCGCGTGGTGAACATAATTTCGTGACCAACACACGAATCATGTACAACAGTTCTTACCCTCCTGCGGATAACTAGGAAATCCCCGTGGTTCCAATCTTGTGTACCTATCTTGCCTCTCGACTCAAGTTCAAAAATGTGCTCTTCCGAAATCCTGTCCATAGTTCTTGCTAAGAATGTTCTTGATGGCAAGTTTGCTTCTGTCAGTTTACCAGACTTGAGTGAGGGCAACTCGTGCGATGTGAGATGGCTGTCGTGATAAAGAGATGTGCTGCAGCCTGGCAAGTTCTGAAGGAATTTGGCTGATTGTCGAAGCTTCACTCGATGATCTTGGCGCAATTTAGATTAGATTGTGACCAGATGAGTAAAGTTAGTGAACTAATGGGAGGTTATTCGCAATCCGAAGGATGAAATGTGTTATCATGTCTCTTTCAAATGTGCATACTGACATTGCATCAATCAAATGAGGGATTTTTTTCCTGATTTATGAGAAATAACTACCACGCAATTATGTTTCAGCTTGATCTATCTGTGTAGCAACGTCCTTTTTTCAAACAAAATTTAATCGTTCAAAGATGTGAAGAAGACTATTGGTAATGTACAGCTTATTCGGAACACAATTCATGTTTAACGTTGTGCGAATATTTTGAATGCAATCTGTAAAGAGAGTCAGCGAAATATCCGGTGGCTTGTTCAAAGCTAGCATGGGCCTCGCATGCTATTGACATCAAACAGATTGGTCTTTAGTTCTGGCTTTGAGCTTCGCTTTTCTTCGTTATTAGATGCCTAGCTTCAGAGGCTGAAGAGACAGGCACAACTGCTCAGGAAAGGCCTCAGATTGTTTACTGTCTTCCAATGGAATATGAAGAGGCAAATGAACGGGCTTTTTTCCGTCATGATTTTTGTCATTCACATGAAGGGGTGATAGAATATTTTTTCACAACTACGAATGTTCCCATGATCATTTCTTTCAAACAAACGACAAGTCTTGGTATAAAAAAAATGTATTCAAAACAGCAGCATTTTTTCTCAAAGTACGGCAGCTGTATGGCTGCGTATCGTAAGCTGAAAAATCACCAACAGAGAGAATGGCTTGTGAATATTTCAGTGAACTGCTGTAGTCGTAAAAACGATTTGATGTTGAAAACTGTATGCATGTACCCGATACTGACTCGACTCAAAATAGCGAATGTTCCGCCAGGTTTATTCAGCTCGCATGTGTGTTTTTGATATTCTATGGTTTGATCAAACGGTAATTGGTTTTATTGGGAACCTTGGCTACAAAAAATCCTGTTTTATCAGAAATACAAGTCTTCAGTAGCTCGAACCTATGATGTAGACGTTTCAAAAATATTTTGTCAGAAACCATAAAAATGTTTCATTTTGTGATTGTAGTTTCAAATCATGGCTCACATCAAACATTGTTGTTAACCCTCACCATCCACGTAGATTTTAGAAGCCACTTCTGTACACAACTCCAGGAGGTGTGTTTTATTTTGAATCGAATTTAGAGCTTGTGTTCTTTGAATTTCACTGGAGATTGGCAGTTCTTTCCTCATTCTGATAATGGTGACAACATGATTCCAGTGACCGTCGCTAAAAAACAGTAATAGCAACGAAGAGTTTTGAGGATGATGTTAATTTGAAGTTTTAGTTATTCCTGAACAAAAAATAGTTTCTTTGAAAGGAGGTAATTAGTTTGGAGATATATTTATCTAATGGATCGTTGTGTGAACGATTTGTAACGTAGTATAGTTCGTTGCCCAATCTATAAACTACTGATATACACGTATTTTGCCACCTCCAGGAAAAATTGCTGTAACCTGACGGTTATTATTATGTAAAAATATTCGTACGAGAGATTTCACGAAGAAAATCCATTGCATTGTTGAACGCTTCAGCCACTTCTCAAAAAAAAAAAAATGCTGATTTCTGGCGCCCATGACGAATGCAATTGAAAAGAATGAAATTTTGCATAAAATGCCGTCTGCAATCTCAGTTTTTCTATTTTCTTCCTTAAATGTAATTTTCTAACAAAGCACATATAACGCATTCTATCAAAGAGTTTTTCATAATCCCTCGAAGTTTTGATCACACTCACTTCAGTTCCTGAGAGGGCTTAGAAGCTCCTGCTCATTTGGCGTGGTTCATCGCACCAAGCTCTGGTGACCTGAGAACGTACAATAATTATTGTGGGACACCGGGTGTGCTTTCTGATTGTCTAATTCTGCTTTCTGATTGTCTGATTCTGCTTTCTGATTGTCTGATTCTGCTTTCTGATTGTCTAATTCTGCTTTCTGATTACCTGATTCTGCTTTCTGATGGTCTGATTCTGTTTCCTGATTATCTAATTCTGCTTTCTGATTGTCTGATTCTGCTTTCTGATTGTCTGATTCTACTTTCTGATTGTCTGATTCTACTTTTTGATTGTCTGATTTTGCTTTCTGATGATCTGATTCTGCTTTCTGATGATCTGATTCTGCTTTCTGATGATCTGATTCTGCTTTCTGATTATGTGATTCTGCTTTCTGATTGTCTGATTCTGCTTTCTGATTGTCTGATTCTGATTGTCAGAAACGGCGCCTGCTGGTTTTTGTGAAAGGAACACATAGTTATTGAGGCTCCATTAACCCATTGAAATGTCTTGAACTATCCATTTGTAAATTATTTATTTTTTATCCAGAAACATTTTCTGACGACTGGCTCAGCGTCATTAGTGTGTGTTCAAACTTGTCTAATTGAGAGCCAGTAGTTCTCAATCACGTTTTTTGGTTAGAAAAACCATAGCAAAACAAAATGTCGGTGTATTTCACTATTACCAGTATGTATTACGTATCGTGTGGCGTTCTTGATAACAGCCGCACAGTTCTTGCGGGAGAACGCCGAATAGCTTTAGATTTCAGAGTTATTTTCAGTTTTACTCCCTATAACATAACAGAACATTTTCGCCATCTCATGTTCGAACTGTTTGCTGCTTTAAATTGTAGGTGTGTCTTCTACTGTTAATAATATTTTACATTTAAATACTTCACGTAGGAGAAATGACGAGTTATTCTTTTTAACGGAAGTGCTTGTAACCTAAGTAACTACTACTATATACTTTTACCTCGAAAATAGCTTAAATTTTATTTAATTTTAATTCTTTTTAATTTTCCCGCTGTTTATATTTTCTTGATTTTGGAAAGCCTGTTTTTGAATTGATGTATCAAAATTTACTGAACTCCATTTATTTTCGTACTAAATTGAGGGATCATTCATTTCAACACATACAAGAAACACTGAAATCGTATAACTACTACGATTTCCAAGCTTACCGAAAATCTTTAATTCCGAGACCAACAATAAAATAATAAATTATTTTTAGCGCACATCTGGAGAGTATTTCGTCTCAATTTTCTGACATCCGCTCTCGTGTGCTCGAAAATGTGTAAAGGTGCGGCGTGTTTCAATTCTTACTCTCAGTTCAAATCTACGTATTGAGGAAAAAATGCTTTTCCATTCAAAGCAATTCTCAGTATTTATTTTCATCTAAATTTTACATACCAGGAACTTTTTCTAGAGTATGCATATTTGTTCCTTTATACGTATATTTTAGATTAAAAGACCGGAATTTACTTGATTTTGGAAGCGTCTGCAGCCCAGCGGCAGTGAAGTGCTGCAAGGATCCGAGTTTTAACGCGATGGAAAGTCGTCTGCCAGTTTCCATTTACATAATTGGCTCGCTAGACCATGCATTAACTTACAATTCAAGGAATTGTCGCAATCCGCAATAGGGTGTCACATAAAACTGCGATTCTTCAATCAAACAAGAGGATCTTGTGAGTAGAAAATAATTATTTCTCTACTAAGCTTTCGTGAACTTTGAATAACAGTTAGAAATCCTATTGTGTCCGGTGTCTTCCAAGCGCTGGCAAACAAGCCTTGTTTACCCCGGCTTACTCGAGGCTGAAATTCAAGGCCTCGCTTGCTCTTCAAAGGGCTGGTAGACGTTGCTCAGCCTTTGCTTTGTCAGGGCTAGCGGAGTTCATTAATATCTTCCCTGAAATTGTTCTTCACTACGCTTAACAAGGTCAATATTAGCTACACCTACAACAGTTATTTGTGC
Source organism: Platorchestia sp. MABIK (assembly GCA_014220935.1). Classification (NCBI taxonomy): domain Eukaryota; kingdom Metazoa; phylum Arthropoda; class Malacostraca; order Amphipoda; family Talitridae; genus Platorchestia; species Platorchestia sp. MABIK. Next base: position 107,707 of record JACJUY010001399.1, on the reverse strand, counting down.
CGATTCAGTGATTCTCGAATGAATGGTATTTTGAATCGCGGCAATAATTTAATTTCAAGGTATTGTAAAAAATTATAAGCAAATTTGGAGTATTTTTCGTAACCTAGTTCTTGAATTTCAATGCAATGATATCCAAGACTGGCATCAAGCGCTTCGTCGTTCAGAGCTGAGTTTCTCGAGAATTTGTGAGAGGACTTAGGCTTGGGGACAACAATAATGACAGACTGCGTCAGTCAGAAACAACTTGATCTATATTTAAAAGGCTGCGAGAGAAATAAAGTGAGTGCTTTAGTTGTCAGGTGCAATTTCTGCATGCTTTGTAGCGACCGAGCTTCCAGTAGCTACCAAATGAGGAGTGCAATAAAATGACAACGGGTATTTCTAAGTGTTGAAATTGTTTTACCAGTTCTATTGTTGTACAATCAATCATTAAGGCTGCTTACGTAGTTATCGCGTTATTCATTTGAGTATTATTACAGCATGTTGAAAACGAGAGTTCTAATTTTGGAACGCCGGTGTTCGGGTTCAGGCGATGGGGAAAAGAACAAGTTGATGTATATCGTTTAGATGTGTCGAACTTTTCTCTCAGTAATCACTTCGAATCATTCAAATCAAACATAGTTGCTATTATTGTCTGAAAATATTAATTTTTCGAATCCGCTGTTTAAAGCTGTGCTCAAATTTAAAACACCAATTAAATTATTACAACATGACAATACGAAAATGAGTTCTCTAATGCATTCGAAAATATTTACTTTCCAGTCACTCTTCCTGCTTTGATATTTTTTCTAAAACTCAACTAAACTCAGCATTTCTGGTACGGAGCACAACTCAATTAAATTCTTCCGTTCATTTTTTGGTCGAATTAGGGCAAATGATTTTTCACTTCAATTTGGACAAGCTTCTCGTCTTGTGTAGGCTGGTAAATTGCTCCTTCATTCTCGACGTTTGTGCCATTAGCTAAGACGTCACCACCCAGGGAGCCTTCATCTGTCTCGCTTCGGTTTTTGCTGGCAGGAGAGCAGTCGGCGCAGCACCCGATGTCGGCCGTGCAGCACGGCTCCAGGAACATCACATTTTTTTCAACACCTTACAGAGGCAGTGGTATTGAGCGGAGAGGGTTTGTGGCAACAACGTTACTGATGGGGTTCAAGGTGTTAGTGGGTTTTGTGGGCACTGGTACATGGCAACAGTTGAAGTTTGATTTTTTCATCAGCTCACAGAGGCAGTGGTATTGAGCAGAGAGAGTTTGTGACAACGACGTTAACTGATGGGGCTCAAGTTATTTATTACTGGATTTTGACGTCACTGGTACGTGCCAACAGCTGAATTTTGAAGAATGCGCTCGTGCGTTGACAAAAACCTGTTTTTAATGAAGTTTTTAACCTAACATTCAACGTGAAAATCTGTAGTAGAGTTTGGATGATTCTTTGATTCGTCTCGGGTGATTTTTTTGTAAATGAATGCAATGGACGGTTGCCTGATTGTCATGAGCTTATGTGAGCGTCGCTTAGAGGGGAAATATTACTCATTAACTGCCCACCTCATCGCTGTAATCAAAGTCACGTTAAAAAATTCAACATAACCAAGAAAAGGTGCGAAGAGTGCAATGAAAACACTATTTATAAATGTATTTTTAACATGATTAACTGATTTTCAAAATCTAATGAACAAGAACAAACAGATTTTTGAAGTGCTTAGCGAGAAGAACGTAGCAAAGACGTTACCGTGTGAAAGAGTTTCTGATGTCTAGTTTTAAACTTCATTAAGGCATATGAACTTTCGATAAAAGTACATTGTATAGGGTAAACCTAAATCAGAAAATATTAGCGTTACTTTTTTACTGTATTTTTCCCCGTTGAATGCCGAACAACTTTTTATGGATGGAGCGAATGGAGCAAAGGTTGCATAGAAAGAGCAGTTTGATCTTCTCAGGCATCTACAAAGGAGTGGCGCCGTAACATTAAACGAAAATTCGCATAACTAAGAAGGTAGGGCTTACTAGTCACTGAAACTGAAGGGCTAGCGGCTGTTACTTACCTCGAGTCGTCAATATATAATCTGAATATGCTGCCACAAGCGTAGGATTACCTTCCGTCATTCAGCGCTCCTGATATTCATTTATGAAGATACCTCGTCCGATGCCGATTACGTAGCTCACGTTAAAAAAACAGCTGTTATTGTACAGATTAGAATTATTAAAATTACAAAGAATGACTTGCTACTTCACATGGGCAGTGAAAATGTTTGGAGTGCCACTCAGTCTAGAGATATTCTGAGATACGGAATCCTCGCATGTGCCATACCTAAACCATGAGCGTTCTCCCAGACAAAGATCAGAAATAGACTCGGTCGTTCGAGGCGGACAAGGGATTATGTTTTTACGAGTCAGCCTTAAGTTTCGCTGACGCAGCACGGTAATCTTAACTAAGGAATGTAAGATGCTATGAGTGCCAATATTGAAAAAAATTTGCTCCTACTTATCTAGGAGGTTCTTAATTCATGTGAGTTCTAATTCGCAAATAATGAAATATAGATAAATGAGTACTGATTGTATTTTAGCGCAACCATTTCATTCAACATGCATTTTCTATCATCGCATTGCAGCTTATTTTTCCTTTGTGTAATTTTTGCTCTCGAATTTTCACAGGACACGACTTTTTTTTCATTTGTCTCGTCTAATTTTACACGCTATCGTATTGCCTCACTCTTTTATACGTGTCTGAAATCCCTACAACGCACGCATCAGGTACTATTTTGTTATTCATTTTCACTACCACTCGTCGAACTTATCTATTCAAATGTTTAAAAAACTGTTATCTATGACGCTGTTATTTTCAGTTAAAATTTTTTGTTAGAAATTGTTCCCTATCAATGATCAATGGTTCCAATGCATTTAGTTTTCTAGTAGCATTCTTTTATCTTTTATCAATACACATGTCCATCACAGCAAAAAATCATTGCTGCGTCTTAACTTTTCTTGTTTACTGACTTTTGGAATGCACGTTAACATGCGCCTTGATCTAACATTCTTTGTTACCATAGATGTAATCCTTGCTCGTCGTACTACTACCTTTTCAAAACAGGAATTCATAATTGAATGCCCTTTGCAACTGAGCTTCGAAAAACTCCATTGTTTGCATACATAGATTGCTGTTCCAATTAGCATAGAAAGTGGAGTGGTCGACCCTCTTTCACGGCCTAACCTGGGTGTATTGGTTACCATTTCCGAGAGCCAGATTCATGGCCCTTCCAGCGAACTCGAGTCCAATACATTGCATGAGAGCGCCCTGGATTCGTCGATATTTTAATTCTACTGATGAAAAGCTCTTGCAGTGTTCTGGTTTCTGGCTTGAGAATTAGCGCGAAGTTGAGAGCAGTAAGGCAGGATGAGGGCTCGACGCCATATCAGAAATCGATGAGGTGGCAGCTGCGGCGCACAGGTGCTCTGTAACACGGGATATTCTCGGATGTTAACCTTTCTCGTCTTCGCTCCTCAGGTTCTTCGTCCTGTTTTAGCCTTATTGTTTTTAGGAACACTGCAACAGCCCCTCGTGATCCAGAATTTGCTTGGTAAAATTTACGCCTAGACAGTCTAATTTCGGGTTGTTAAAATTAAATGATTTTTTATTCCATGGGGATTTGCTAAGTTGGGACTGTAGTAACGCAACTTCCAACGCTTCTTCGACTTGCTTTCAAAACCACCATCAAACTTCAATGATCATATAAAAAATTCGCCTCCACAGAAAGTTTCGAACAATCCGCTACTTGTTGCTGATGAAAGATGCTGAAGTTTATCGCCTACTCTACGTGTTTAGTAATTCAAAAGAAGCGCTGTACAAGTAAATTCATTCCCTTTAATATTTATGAGTTTTTACTGTTTTTTTTTAAAAACCTTTAGACAAAATGGTAGTATAAATTTGTCACATGTCGAATTTAAGTAATTCTTTTTCTTTGTGTAGGTGATATCATACTGATGTTCAACGCTGATTAATACATAAGCTGACGAATTGTGAATGGAACACTTCTATTTTCCAATGTATTTGAGAAAATTAAAAAAAATATTAACGTAGCAGTGTCCCTGAGGAGCTACATTCTTATGGACTTTAACGAAAGCACAACGGATGGTTTCATTAATTGGTTTTAGAGTTGTCAAATGCTTGATGCCTAGTTTTTGAATTTCAAGTCAGAAAAAACACCAAATTCAGTGAGAAAATCTAGTGCGATTATGAAATGGGATTGTGCATTGTGTTTTCTTACTCAAACTCTCGATTGTTGATAAATCTTGTCACCTCCTACGAATATTGTGCCTGCCTCGAATCTAAAATTATTTGTAAATGGAAGAAATGGGAAAATCTAGTGCGTTGTATAACAATTCGCCATTGTTGTACTTGAAATATATTCCATTGAAAAGAAATGACACATTGAAATGACACCTTTCTATCACTGAGCTCATCGAAGAAAATCAAATTCAACACCACTCTCCTATTGAAAGTTTCTGAATTTTACTGACTTTAATCATAATATCCATGTTTGACCTGAATAGCCGTTTTTGAATTGCCTTTCTTTTTGCTAACTTCTATAGACATTGAAAACTTAATGATGTGTTGTGTACTTTACGGCCTTGGAGGAAACAAACAAGCGAGGGCGCCATCGTCATGACTATTTGAGTTCGAGAATTGCTCTTCAGTGTACGCAATGACTTCCTCTTTTGGTCATTGTGAAATGCTTGAATATATTCACTTTAGGTTAAAAAAATTAAGTTGTGGGGTGTTTACCATGTTTTGTTAACAGCCGAGCCGAGTAATTAATTCGCTTAGATCAACCCACTTCACCGAATCGCTTATGCTTGCATGAAGCTTTTCTTGATAGTCTTGATCAATGATGTATGAAGTGTTTTGATTTCTATTTTCAACGTCTGCTTTGAAAAACAAGCCTAACTCTAAAGTTTCTGCTCAAAATACAATCGATTCCTAGTTTATGTGATCAAATATTACTGCAAAGTTTTCCGGAAAAATCCCTCTTATAATTTAATTTCTGCGAAATCTTTTTCCATGCGACACGTTTCTGAGACAATGTTCTGACTCGCCATCTTGGCTTCCTTGTTTTTCCTGCCAGGAGTAAATTTAGTCACCGAGATGTTGTTGTTTGCCTTTCGGCAGAATTTGTTTGCCTTGATCAAGAAACAACGGCTTCAAAATATTTCTTCCTCCCATGCAACCAGGTTAGAATTTTTGATAGCGTAGAAAAGTAGTCATCCATCAAGGGCAAAGTCGAATTTGGTATTAGCGAGTAAGGAATTCAGATACGCGCCAGTAAAGGACGAGTTTGAAAAATATGCAGAATGAAAAAAGAAAAGAAAGCAATTTATTTCCACTAAAAATACAAGAGATCAATGGTTTTTAATGTTTTAACTTAAAGATCCTCAGCTGATAAACAGACATGGGCGTCATAATAACCATGTTAGTTCTCTTACAAATGATTAAGAGAAAAACATGGAAATGTATTCCCTCTTTTTAATCATCCTAAGTAATACTGCTGTAGTAGTAATGAAGTAGTAATAATCCTGAACTAAAGCACTGTTCTGCATGATTGTTTGATTGCATAGGATGAGAGTTATTTGAAAAACTATTGGTATAAAACGATACTCTGGACAGCTATTGTGTGCTGGGAAGAGAACCTGTGATTTTACTGCATGATGTACGTGTGCCGTACATCAGTTAGCTGAAATGAACTTGGGCGAAGGCATCATTAAAATAGCCCAAATGTTCTCACGTGTATTGGGTTAAATTATTTTGCTTGTTATGTCACCCACCTGCCTCAATCGTCACGCATGGGGGAGAGAGGGATTTTTTCAAGGTGCAAAATAGGGACACTTTTTAATCAATTTCACCGTGTAACATAATGATAAATGTAATGTCACTACTCTTGAACAATTCCGATTTGAAAAATCCATGTACACTGCCCACGTAGTTTAACACTATATTCCAAAAAAATAAACCATGATTCTCGGTGCTTGCAACAAACTTTTAATTTTATGCAGAAATACTCTACTTGAGGGGAATTATGAATATACAAGATCCACACTCACGCTGAAGAGTTTGGCTAATACCGTAGACTAGTGAGACCCGTAGAATTTCTACGGCTTACTGGATTGAAATGATGAAACGAGTCACTGCTCTGCATGATTTTTATGTGTGGAGTGCTGACAGAAAGAAAATGCTACGCTGAGACCATTACAGTATACGAAGCAACTGTTATCCTGATGTAGCACCTGAGGGAATATAAATTTTAATGAATTTTATGTGCTTGCCACCATTGAGAAAAATGTCCTTTTTTTTGTATTTAATTCGCCAATTTTTAGGATATACAACTTAAATTTTAGTTCTCTTCATAAGGAAAATATGAATTCACTGTGGCTGAAGAGCTCTTAGTCCTAAGACAGTTGACCTCTGAATGAAATGATTGAATCGAGCGGAAATATATAGTCTAAGAGTATCTGTGCTACAGTCATTCACGTCTGCTATAAATGACGCCAAATGCAGATTATCTTTTTTATGATTTTCTACCTTGAATTCTCGTCTAAATATTTGTATAGCTGTGCAGTGTCGTTGCTTTAAAACGACCCTTATCATAGAGTTATCAAGAATCTCGGTTGTACTGACTTAGTAACTAATTAACGGAGGGACAAGCAGAATGATAATATAGACCTTCTCACCTACAGAGCAAAAACCATGATGAACTTACACTACAGGGATGACTTACATCGATTTGAGAAAAACAAATTCCTGCTTACAGGAAAGCTGAGACTTTTTCTGAACGGGGAGTAAAATTGATTCTGCTTCTACAATCGCTCTTCTACCTAGTACAACTTCAGGGCACCTCATCTTTACTCTTTAAAAATCGCCGTAGTGGTCAGGTAGGCCGTCGGCTATCAGCCCATCAATGACATGGCTGCAAGCTCAGGCACCATGCTGCGGCTGCGTAAAAATATCCACTTTGGTTCAGTAGCTGCTCTGCAGCATCAATATCCTGCGTGAATTGGCGCAGTTTTGCGCAGCCACACTGCAGCTTCTACCGCTATCTAAGATCCTGTCGCGGCCTGTCCTGACTCGAGCGTTATAGCTCAGAAGTGCACTGCATGGGCCTTACTACGCTAATCTGAACGATTACGATGGCGATTTTTCACTCGACATTGACGAGCAATAGAGGCAATCTTCTTCAGCGTTCTTCTCACTTGGAGCTCATAAGCTTGGGACTTACGAGCACTCGAGCGCACGCATCAATGGCGCTTGTTGCCGCGCGTAACGACCGAGTTTCTGGCTATTTTGCTATCCTTGTAATGCATCTATCTGGAAATTAGCCTTGGATTGAACGACTGAGGTATTTATAGACTTTGTGAAACGCTAGTGAAATTCATAAAATGTTTGTTGCATCTTGCGCTTACCATAATACTATTGTGAAGTCAATATTAAAAATAATAATCGGTGCGAACGGGAATAACTCTCGAAGTGTATTTTACACAGCTGACTGATATATGAGATGGAGAAACGACGCTCTGGTATCATTGATACAATTTCAAATCAAAATTCTCAATTTAGATACCGGACGAAACTGGATGCAAAAGATATGTAAATTCCTACTCGTACTTATGAAATGATGATGCAGTTCACTCTACTTCGATGAAGGGAGTATTATTTCGAGTGTAAAGCACACCACCTCGAATTTAATCTACGCTGTTAAAAGTACAACTCATATTAGTAAATTATTGCGCTCATCACCTCGAATGTATCTTACCGCGCTTTGAACACATTGGAGAATACGCTTATTTTCTCTGCAGTCGTTTTATTCAGCTCTTTGGGAAGGACAAGGCGGTGAAAGAGATCCTTACATTTAAGAAGCTTAGTGATTAACGATGACCAAACAGGCGCATTAAAAATAGAACGATATATTTGATAAAACAGCGCAAACAAATGTTTTTATTTGGACTCTTTTTACTGTTGTCTATTTATGCGTTTTCTTTCATTCCGTGTGATAAATTCACACATGTGACTCTGCAAGAGCCATTCCCTTTCCTTTATAAGATAAATTATGCTTATTCCTTGACATGACACCCGCTGCTGTTGTCACTTGGCCAGCATACTAAAGCATGGGAATCATAAATTTTTAAGTAGTGGAAGGTACCCTTCGAGCGAGGCTGGGTGTCATGCGAGGAGAGGGAAGGCTCTCCTCTCCCCTCGACGCTGGGGACTGCATCCATCAGAGGCTTCCTTTGGGACTCAAAGTTAGTTCGAGCTGCTCATCTGGAAAATGTCGAGGTTTTTCATCAAACTCTCGGGAATTATCAGAAGTAATACGGAAAAAACGTGCAGTACTTGCAGAGTTTGGAGGTCTGGGAGAAATGGAGATGAGGAAGTATGATGGCGAACGCCAGAAATGAGTTTATTTTTGCTTGGGTTTCGATACACTTCAAGTGGAAAACATGCGACGTGTCACCGAATTTTAGTTGACCATAACTAGCAAAAAAATGTCAATGATACTTCCAGAGCTTCATCAACACAATTAATTACTTCTATGCTTGCGCCCAATTTCATGCACTTTTATTCGAATATTCGCGTGCGTTCTTTCAGAGAAGACAAGTTGATTGTAGTAGTTGTAGTATTGCACCTCATAGCAAAATGTTCGAATAGTAACATACCTCGAGAATATGTCTAGCAATACAAAAAATGGTACGTCGTACTTTAAGTGTAAATTGAATTAATTTGAATTTAAATTGTAAGTTATCGCTGGCCCCCCATCACCAAAATTAGAGCAATACTTAATAAAATAGTCAAATGTAAAATGGGTTCAAATTTTGATGGAAGTTTAATTAAATAGGGAATTAATTAAATAGGGAATTAATTAAATAGGGAATTCAAGATGGCTATGGAACAGATGTGATGAGATTTAACACCGAAAGCTTCAAAGTAGTTTTGTGTAAGGGCGAACTAAAATCAACTAGATAGAAATTAGGAAAATGAAATGAATTCTGTTGAACTCGCATTAGAGAAGTGGGAAAAATGAATGAATACTGTTATTTAGCTTGCATCGTTGGCGCTCAGAGTTATGGGCTTTCTTTCATCTATTAAGAAATCTTTTTACTCATATTCCCTGAAATAATTCAATTTTCATTTTTTCAACTCTTGAAAGGCGTAAACTACACTACACAAATAAAAAAACTGTGAAGCATTTTTTAATAGCTTTTATGTAGGGCGGCCACTTTCATCTTTGCGAAGCACATCTAAATGAAACATTAATAAAGATTTATTACCGTAAACTTCAAGCTTGCAAAATACAATGAAAAATCGGGGTTTGGTGCAACTATTGTTCAATAGCTTCTAAAAAATATTCATTCATTCAATTTAAAAACTCAATATTCTAAGACATTTCATAACGACAGGCCTGCTTAGAGACCATACACACGCTAAATAAATATTTGAATATGCACTTTAAAGGCCGAAAACCTCTCGGTCGTCATTGCAGGGCTATCCTACCCTTATTACGCACTGAATTACTGAATTACGTACTGAATTACCTTAATGTAAAAAGCTAGTATGCATAATTAGTTCAACCCGCGAGGGCCATTTATAGGCTAAGACTGTCAGAATGAGGTTGCCTCTTTTTTTTAGACAACAGGTATTGAAGAAGTATTCAATATTCTTGCACTTATCACGAAGATGCTCCTGCTTGTCAGTGGAACACTGGTGCTTGAGAGGAAATGTGCTGTTTTAGACAGAGGTGAGGTAAACATTTACAGCAACTACAATAAAATTTGAGACTTAAGCTGTTGACAAAGATGAAGCCTGCATCTCCAGGGGCTTTTTCATTCCGATTTAAAGTGTCGAAATTTTCGAATAAACTTGCTAAATTGATCTGCTTCGGATTTCAAATTGAAGATAGTTTCTCACTTCAAAATTGACCGTCGGCTGCCACGCAGAGTTGAAAATACTTTGTATTGTTCAACTATAAAAACTTTTCTTATTTTATCAAAGAAATGCTTGTTAGTGTTGCGGATAGCAAGACGAGGCTTGCTCGGTGAAAGTAAACGTCAATTTTTACAATGTGGAAGAAATCGCTGGTGTACCTCTTCAATATATATATTTTACCCATAAACCCATTCAGAGACAAGCTGTCTAAAAAGCTACTATTCACTATTTCTAGAGGGAGCACTCGTAACATTTATTATATATAAATGAATAAAGTTGAAAACACGATATTCAAGCCTGCTGGGTGATGAAAATGAATTCAACAGCTGTGCAAACAAGACAACTCTTAAGTACCGACTTTACAGTAGCTGTTAAAATGAGGGAATTAAAAACCGCTGAGGAATGAGACATAGAGAGTACAACTGTGTCAGAACTGGAATTTTAATTCTCACGCTAGGCAGAATATACTAAATATACAGATTTTTCGGCTGTCGTGTAAATGGCGTAATCAGGAAACGCCTCAAATATTGTAATTTGATTCATGACAAACTTTTAACTGTAACAATACTCGTTCGGTCATGAGCATTTAGACTGACAATTTGTTTCGTACTTCAGCAGAAGAATCTGATAAAAAAAGATGCGAATACCTCACGATTGAATTTTGATTAAAAAATACAATTCTCGAAGAGTAACATTGAAATAAAACATGGCTTGAAACAATACACACCTTCCTAACTTTGCACGCACGCAATTCTTTTTTACTCTTTCGTTATTCTGTTGATGATGTTTTGGCAGACAATTATGGTCTCAAGTTTACTTGGACGTAGACGTTATGAACTTTTGTCTCAGATAATATTAAAGAAGCCCATCTCTTTATCTCGTCGTTAATAGAAGCAATTGAAAATTTAATGGCTCAAGTCTTTCCGTATTATGAATTCACTCACCAACGATGCATTCCAAGAACAGGCTAAAGTCTGAAAAGCAATCCTTCGTGAGTGAAGAAAATCTCTCCGTGAGCAACTGCCTTCCAGAATACAAATATTCTCATTGAATTTCACGTCAAACATTTGCGTTACACGACTTGGTCATCCACTTAATTTGAAACCTTCATTCGAGCGTCGACCGAGCAAAATATCAGTGAAAATAAACTTAGTATTTCAACTGGCTCATTAGGACTGATTCCTAACAAAAATGCTCAATTTTATCCACTGTCTTAGACATAGGGAAGCGCAACTGCTGACAATTAATCAGGAGCACATTTCCTTAGTTAGGTTGCAATTTCGAAGCAGTAACATGTTTGCGAGGTGGCTGAGGTGCGTGTCATGCGGGTCCTGACGTCGCTCTCTCATATCGATTGTCAATGAGAAGACCTCACGCTACCAGATCCTATCTTCTTACCTTGCATGCAGTTACTCGCGACAGGCACGGCAACAACCTACAAAAGAAATGCGAGTGTTATGAGAGATCATGAAAACAAAAGGATGTTCCTACTAGCTCGTTATTAAGCATGTATTTATTATTAATTTTATTGATACGCTGGAACGTGGCGGCTATTCAATCGCTCTTTAATCAGAATTTTATTGGTCTCTGATATTTAGCATCAAAACGATAGACAGAGGTTTAGAATGTAGCTCGGATACAGCTGTGTCACACAACATTCTTCTACTTCTGCGACAAAGGCACGGAAAGAAAAAGTCGACGTCGGTTTAATGAAGACATTAGCTCGCTATCATAACACACTCGTGCAATCAGCGCTACACGCTCTGTTATGTCCATTGCCCCAGATTTCAGAAAGAACGTCGACAAGCCTCATTTACCTTTTATTGCGGATGCTGATAAGAAAATCATTTTAAAATTGCAAGTCGTACGAGCATAACATCAACTCAATTCAGAGCATTAAGGATCTCGGTAAATATTCAACTGTAGCAAGAATATTCACAGCCATGATGGTCTCGGACACTGACAGTGAAGTACGGTTCAGGATGGAACACTTGCAAATTAAGTGGGCAAAAGTAGAGAAGTTGACAAATAATTGTTTTCAATCGAAACAAACGCAATAATAAATTTTTCCATCGATGTTGTTCCGATAAACGTTTGCTTGGACATAAAACTATTCACGTGAAAATCTCAAAATTTTCATTTACTATTTAGCCGTATATTTTATGGAAATAATAGATATATGGAGGATGTGGAAACAGCTATAATGGAAAAAACGCCTTTTTTGTGTGGCATGGGTTACAAATAACTGAATAAGGAAACGTGATTAGATTTTAATCCAGAACATAAGATAGTTTCCACAGAGTATGTGCAGCTCCTCTGATGATTTTAGATAACTGAGAAAACAGAATGAAATGTTAGAGGAGGGAAGTGTTCTGTCATTAATAATTTTCTGTCATTAAGAAGAAGCTGTATAAAGTTGGAACTTTTTATAACACACCTGCATGGAAGAAAAATCAATAAATGAGTTCTTCTTGCAGGTAAGCGCCGCCGTATCATGGGGCATGGAGGATGGAAATGAAAAGCTCATCTACGTGCTTGTTGGTAGCCAGGTTACGCCCGTCGCTCTGCCGGCTGGCGCCAGCTCCGACTATGTCAAAGGTGAGATGACTATCCTAGAGAGCAGGAAACGTTGAAACACCACCTCAAAAATCCTAAACAGATGTTCACTTTGCTCAAGTCGCAGGTTCACTAAAAATTAAATAGCTAAGAAAATTGTTAATAAAATTCACGAAATGTTTTCGATTTTTGTTTTTCTGAATAAATTGACTAAATTTATTAGTATCTTTTTCGCTTTTAAATTTTTACTTAAATATTTTTCGATAAATCACATTCTAAAAGCAGGATTGATTTCGAAATCTTTTATGAACGAGTGCTTATTACAAATGAAAATTTTATGCGATGAATAAATTACATAGCAATTACAAAGAGCATTGAAACTCTTCTGAAATTTTTTGAGAAATTGTTGATTGAACCAACACGTGAAAATAAACGAGCATAGAGTTTTCGCTACTTGATTTTCTTCATGATGAACACCCTCAGTGAACAATGCCGTGCTTTGAGGGGAGATTTTGACACTCAGTGTTTAGCGTTTTTATTCGTCTGAGTACGGTTTGTACAATTTTTGTTCATCTTTCTTCGACGGCTAACAAAGAACACTGTATTCAATAATTTTGAAAAGGTAATTAATGCGAAATGAAAAAATTAAGTTACGCCATAGCGCACGGCAAGCGTTTAATTTCAAATTATGATTTGGAAAAAGTATATTTTTTTCTAGGCCCTAAAATTTTGAACCCGACATTATCTCGTTCACTTACTACGAATTTTCATTACTCACGTATTCGTTTCGTCTATTCGAAAACAAAACAACCACGTACCTATGCAATGCCGTCAAGCTCAAAACTATTCATAACTAGTGATAAATTGGGAGCACATACGCGACACCGAGCTTGACTACCTCCGAGCTGTTAATTGGAGTAGTACCTTGTTGGAAAATTCAAGTTTATTTGCATTTCAAAGCTGTCAGCTCAAAAAAATGAAAGCATAACGTGTGAACAAACCCTGATTTACTCAGCCTAGTGTTTAATTTGCAATACTAGGATTTGAACTTCATTTCTCCAATTAGTAATTATCGATGTTGCTTAAAAAACTGCACTTGTGGAGAAGCAACTATAAGTTCTTCTTATAATGGCTCACCCAGTTATTTTAAGAGCTAGAAAACGTTTAAGGCCTTGAAAAAACAGGAAATAATTCCAGCTGCTGTAGATAATCGTTTTTTGTATTCTGGCTTATTTTTTATTGAATTATTGATGCATTATTTTATAATTCGGTTAGTATCCTGAGCAGTTCACCAGGCTGCACCTTTAAGAAAACCACAATTTTGCGATGCACTGTAGAATAACGCAGCTGTATTTCTTATTTTCTCGTCACTGATGGACGTTTCATTTAAGGAGGATTTCGCGAAAAGCGGAGCTGTGACGTTCTGTGCTGCTTCGATAAAATTTATTTAGTTAGTTCCGACGCTATAGAAATGTTATTTCTCATAACATGAAAGGAATAACGTTATGTATAGAGTTCGTCATATCGTAGGTTTAAAGTATAAAAATTTTCATTAGCAAATTCGCAGGTGAGCTCAATGTAGATAGGTCTCTGGAGGGCAGAATGTTTCTTCAAGGTTTTTCAATTAATTTATTTGAATATAGATAACGTTATGAGATTATTATATATTTAATGGAACTTAACCTGAAAAGTTTCTGGGTGAGACTGAAATTTTAAGATCACGTAAAATTTTGAATAGAAACA